>CACRXK020002026.1:0-47066 GCA_902702795.2 Paramuricea clavata | reverse complement strand
CAGTCAAGGTCTTGTAGCAGCGAAATCACGTCTAGCAAAAAGAAATACTACAATCCCACGACTCGAACTGACGTCAGCACACATGGCAACGAATCTCCTTAACAACGTCAAGAATGCTTTATCAGGATTTCCAATAAGCGAACTGCACGCGTGGTTAGACAGTACTGTGGCCTTGTATTAAATTCAGAACGGCGGTGATTACAAGCAGTTCGTGGCGAATAGAGTTCGAAAAATCCAAGTGTATAATGAAATTGTTTGGCATCATGTACCAACTGGAGATAACCCTGCGGATCTTGGGAGCAGAGATGGAAGTGTGACAAACCACAACCTTTGGTGGAATGGCCCGGAGTGGGTCGCCAACCGAGAAGAATGGCCCCTGAGATTGTGATCAAATCTTCACCTGGAAGCAAAGCAGAAACGAAGATGACGAAAGAAGTCATTAACGCAGCAGTGGAACGAGTCGATGATCAATTCGATGATCTGTTGAAGAAGCACAACCTTTGGAAGGTCCTGCGAATCGGTGCATGGATCAATCGATTCCTACTGAATTGCAAAGCAAAACCTCGAGATCGACAGTTGGGTCCTCCGCGTGCCAGTGAGATAAAGATCGTGAAGAAATGGTGGATTAAACGAGTGCAGAACGAAGCGAAAAACCAACCAGTATTTGCTAAAGAAAGCCTGGAACTGAATCTTCAAGAGAACGATGAACATATCCTAGAATGTAGAGGAAGAATTCAGGGCGTCTATCCTGTATACCTACCTGACAACCATACCTTTACCGAGAAAGTAGTTGAAGATTCTCACTTGCAAACGCTCCACGGGGGAGTGACCTTAACCATGACCGACGTCCGAAACAGCTACTGGATCCCCAGATTAAGAAGATTGGTCAAGCGTATTCGAAAGAGTTGCTTCGGGTGTAAGCGAGCTCAAGCGAAGGCATATTCTGTACCGCCCCCTGGAATCCTACCAACAACAAGAACAGAAGGGGAAAATGCGTTTGAAGTTATTCGAGTGGACTTCGCGGGTCCACTTAAATATTGTACAGCTCGAAAGACTTTCAAGAAATCTTATTTGATCTTGTACACATGCAGCCTGACTCGTGGAATGTATTTGGAATTACTACCAAGCTTAGAGACGGACGAGTTTTTGAAAAGCTTTAAAACATTTATTGCAAGAAGGGGACGACCAAGACTCGTGTATTCTGATAACGGGGGAACCTTTGTGGGAGCAGCGTCCTGGCTCAGGAAAGTTATGAATGACGAGAAAATGAACGGCTACTTGACAAGGCAAGAGATCGAATGGCTGTTTAACCTTAGTCGCGCCCCATGGTGGGGCGGCCAGTTCGAGCGACCAGTGGGACTGGTCAAATCAGCTATGTACAAAGTCATTGGCGGTGGAAACCTATCTTGGAAAGAACTACAAGATGTCATCCTAGATGTCGAGGTAACCCTCAACAACCGGCCCCTTGATTACGTCGAAGACGACGTTCAACAACCTACATTAACACCCAACTCGATGTTGTTTGGACAACCGAATACTATCCCACAACTAGAGCCCCACAACATTGAAGATACAGATCTAAGAAAACGTGCAAAGTATTTGCGAAAGTGCAAGGATGCAGTTTGGCGTCGTTGGACTAAGGAATACCTAAGAGCACTACGTGAGAGACACAACCTAAAACACGGCACGAAGTTGGATACACCGAAAATTGGTGACGTTGCGATTATCAAGAATGATGAGCGGAATCGAGGGAAATGGCAACTTGGAGTTATCGTGCAACTTCTCACAGTCAAAGACGGGATTGTCAGAGGAGCGAAGTTACGAGCGGGAAAGGGTATTCTGGAGAGAGCCGTACAGCAGTTGTATCCATTAGAACTTTCGTGCAATTGTGAGAAACCAAAACCGGCATTGAGAGCCCAAGCTCCTGAGTTTCGACCAAGACGTACTGCAGCGGCTGTAGCGAGATTACGGATTCAAGACGAAGCTGAAGAGGATGAACTTGATTGACGTTCTTAGTAACTATTGGTGGTTTATTCTTATTGTTGTTGTTTGGGAATCTCCGATAGTTAACATATATATCTCAATATTTGAGTTATATAGGGGGAGTGTGTTGGAGATTAACAATATATATATATATATATATATATATATATATAGACAGTATTAACAGTTTTAGAAGCCGGAAATGCGGCGTGCGCCAACACTTCCGGTGAAACGAACACATGTTGTAAAAACATTAGTGACGAGAGCGAGCGTGCGAATGGAGATTGTTATATAGGGCGAGATATTAAACAAGTAAAAAAGGAAAGATATTGTTAACTAAACCTGTGTTTATAAAACTGTGAATTGTCGTAAACACAACAGGAGGCAATTTACGACACGCAGAAATATTTCTCAGTACGCAGATATATATATTTTCAGTACGCAGATATATCTTTTCAGTGCGCAGATATATGTTTCAGTACGCAGAAATTTTTTTTTAGTACGCAGAAATATTTCTCAGTACGCAGATATATATTTTCAGTACGCAGATATATGCGAGAGTGCACGTGCGAAATAAATTCATACGAAATCGAAGGAAATTTCCTTAGCAAAAGAGGAAGTACCGCCTAAACTTTACACGTGAGCAAGATGGCCGTGAATCAATCGAGCGCGAAGTATTGCTCCAATTGTGGATTTTCTTTAGAAAAAAACTTTTGTTTTTGCCCAAAGTGTGGAAAAGACATAATAAATAATGCCAACATCAAAGAAGATGAAAAGGTCAAGACTGAAATACCCTCCGCCAGTGCAAGTAGTAGCAGCAGATTCGCGATGCCAAGGTTTTCCTTGCCAAGCTTTCATTTTGATCTCTTTTTCTTAGGGGTTCAAATTCTATTGAACTCGTCCATAGGGGGGGGGGGGGGATGTACATTAAATGGAATGGCCCTATACATATTAGAGTGGAAATGAAATTTCAATAAAAAATGACTGGTATTAATATACGAATTCCGAATATCTTACTTTGTGAGGTAGTATTCTTTATTAACCAGAGGCAGGTTGTATAAAAAAGTGATTAAAGTTAATCATAGTTAAGTGGAAATGTCATCCAATAAGAAGCGCCTATTTGAGAGTTAATCACTATTTAACTACAAAATAGTACTTTAAAAAAGTGATTAAGAGTTTTATTATATACAACCGGCCCCAGGTGACTGCTGGCAATTCATCCTTTCAGTTCATCTTCACTGTCACTAATATACTCAATCTATCCGGATTGGCTTCGTCAAAGATGGGTAAAAGATATAAATATATCCTAGAATACCCAAATCCCAATCGCTTCTTTATACCGCTGTAAAGTGAATGGCTCTGGTGGGTCAGTGCCTGGAATAAACTCAATATCGTCGCCATCTTTGAAAACCAACATGCAGTTGCTACCATTGTCATTCTCAAAACGCCTGTTAAAATCACCATGCTTTTTAATCGCTGCTGCAAGAATTTTAACGGAATTGTTTCTCCCAAGGAAAACCTTGGAATCTGCTGCTACTACTTGCACTGGCGGAGGGTATTTCAGTCTTGACCTTTTCATCTTCTTTGGTGTTGGTATTATTTATTATGTCTTTTCCACCCTTTGGGTAAAAACAAAAGTTTTTTTTCTAAAGAAAATCCACAATTGGAGCAAAACTTCGCGCTCGACTGATTCACGGCCATCTTGCTCACGAGTAAAGTTTAGGCGGTACTTCCTCTTTTGCTAAGGAAATTTCCTTCGATTTCGTATGAATTTGTTTCGCACGTGCACTCTCGCATATATCTGCGTACTGAAAATATATATCTGCGTACTGAGAAGTGAGAAATATTTCTGCGTACTGAAAACATTTCTGCGCACTGAAAATATATTTCTTCGTACGGAAAATATATTTCTGCGTGCTGAGAAATATTTCTGCGTACCGACCGTTATCAGCAATAAGTTATTGGGTTGTTACTGGAAAGAAAACCACAAGCATTGGACAAAAGTTTTAGTTATAAATGTAACTGTCCCACTATGGAGGTGCCAGGTCAGCCGCTCCTTGCGTTATCAACAATATAGTATTGTAATTATCAATCGTTATCAGCAATAAGTTATTGGGTTGTAACCCTAACCCCCACCCTAACCATAACCTCTAACCCCCACCCCCCTAACTTCTAACCCCCACCACCTAACCCTAACCCCACCCCCTAACCCTAAAGTAAAGTTGCTGGGGTGCTGCACCCGTTCCGCACGTTATCAACAATATAGTATTGTAATTATCAACCGTTATCAGCAATAAGTTATTGGGTTGTTACTGGAAAGAAAACCACAAGCATTGGACAAAAGTTTTAGTTATAAATGTAACTGTCCCACTATGGAGGTGCCAGGTCAGCCGCTCCTTGCGTTATCAACAATATAGTATTGTAATTATCAATCGTTATCAGCAATAAGTTATTGGGTTGTAACCCTAACCCCCACCCTAACCATAACCTCTAACCCCCACCCCCCTAACTTCTAACCCCCACCACCTAACCCTAACCCCACCCCCTAACCCTAAAGTAAAGTTGCTGGGGTGCTGCACCCGTTCCGCACGTTATCAACAATATAGTATTGTAATTATCAACCGTTATCAGCAATAAGTTATTGGGTTGTTACTGGAAAGAAAACCACAAGCATTGGACAAAAGTTTTAGTTATAAATGTAACTGTCCCACTATGGAGGTGCCAGGTCAGCCGCTCCTTGCGTTATCAACAATATAGTATTGTAATTATCAATCGTTATCAGCAATAAGTTATTGGGTTGTAACCCTAACCCCCACCCTAACCATAACCTCTAACCCCCACCCCCCTAACTTCTAACCCCCACCACCTAACCCTAACCCCACCCCCTAACCCTAAAGTAAAGTTGCTGGGGTGCTGCACCCGTTCCGCACGTTATCAACAATATAGTATTGTAATTATCAACCGTTATCAGCAATAAGTTATTGGGTTGTTACTGGAAAGAAAACCACAAGCATTGGACAAAAGTTTTAGTTATAAATGTAACTGTCCCACTATGGAGGTGCCGGGTTGGCGGACTGGCAAATCCCAGCAACTTTACTTTAGGGTGGTTAGGGGGTGGGGGTTAGAAGTTAGGGTTAGGGTTACAACCCAGTAAAATACAAAACAATGGAAACTCCGAAGGAATTCATATTTTTCAATTCAACGTTTCGACTACTGTTGAGTCATCATCAGGAATGATAATTTCTGATGATGACTCAACAGTAGTCGAAACGTTGAATTAAAAAATATGAATTTCTTCGGAGTTTCCATTGTTTTGTATTTTATTAGAATACTCAGTGGTTATCGAAAATTTCAACCCAATAACTTATTGCTGATAACGGTTGATAATTACAATACTATATTGTTGATAACGCAAGGAGTGGCTGATATAACAAGTGGGCAATTTGTTTACTATCAAATAAATAATAATTAAATAATACTTTTTTGTTTACTATCAAATATGTTTGTGAAAAAGTTCATAATCTCACTGAGGAAGGCCAACGGTTTCTGAAAAGCTAAAGTACGTCGAAATCAGCGTTGGAATGGACTATATTTTCACCGGGGAAACATGAACTAAATGGATATTTACATCAACACTAAATTTCGCTCGTGCCTACAGAGCTAGTTGGATTAAAACAGATGTTAAGAAGTAAGTGAAAATGTGAATTTTGTGAATTATACTTTCATTAAAATGTTTCAGAAGGGCTGCTAATGTCAAACTACACGTGTGACACTCACACAGCTGTCAGTATACCCATATTTCAATGTTTATGTTGAAATGGCCCATCTTCTTTGAGGAATAGCTTAAAAATTAGGGTATGCTCATCACTTGAAACTAGCTTTAAATCAAAGTTTTATCTATAGTCTTTTTATTAGAATTGAAATCATTCATGGGAAAAATGTGCCAGAGGGTTGAAATTGCCCTTGTAAATGTACACTATTTTTGATATGTTTGGGTTAGTATTTTGAAAAGGTGTTCTGGAAGGAAAATATGTCTTGAACAATACTGGTTGACCATTAAATTATAACTAGTGTTATGTAAATCACAGAAAATTGAAAAAAGTCTGGTCCATACACAATATTTTGGATTCTATGAGGTCCCGAATGCGGCTTATTTCAATGTTTAATCTGTGTACCTGGAAAAACATAGAAAATGGAATAAGTCAAGAATTTGACTATGCTCATCACCCAAAACCAGGTTTTTCTAATTGCTTTTTCACCTGGGTTTGTGGCAATACTAGTTATGCGACCACGAAAAATGCGTGTGGCACTTTTTTTGGACACTGAAGGTGACAACATTTGATGTTGTTATAGTTCTGTTTTCTTTTATTTTTAGGTGATAGTATCTGTTCACATGTGTGTTGGTATCAAATTTTGCACAAGATTAAATTATTATTTCACATTCCTTTATTGAAATATCCAAATAAATGGAATATGACATCAAGCTGGAGGACTAAATCCTGTTTCCAAACTTGTTTCCAAACTTGTTTTTGTAAAAATAGAAAATAACAACTTATTATGTGTTGTTCTAATAAAAACTATTGTTTTTTATATGCATATTTAATTTTTGAAATTACATTTCATTCTTTGTTAAAATGTGTACCAGGAATACTGAAATCTTTCAGATCAGCTAATACCTTTGTAACTTATATAGCCAAGTGTTCTATCGATTTCTGTTCAGATTAAACAAATGATGGGTAAAATATTAGATTATTAGATTTTTGCAAATGAGCTTGCCTGTTTTCAAAGCGTAAAAAGCAATAAAATAAAGCAAAATTACTTATTTTCAATATAAAACCTCTGGAATGCATAGCTTAATGTTTTCCACGAAATATTACAAAGTTTTCGTTCATTAAAACGTTGTTTTATCAGCTTTAAAACCAGATAAATTCACGAAATACTCCCAAATATGTCGCCATATTGATTTTCTTCGCGCATGCTCAGACAAATTGCCCACCTGTTGATATGGTTTATATATATAGGTTATCATATAAGGGATAAGGTGATATCAGTTTTATCGCTCGAGGGATGATATCACAATTGTCACGAGCGAGCGAGGGACAATTGTGATATCGTCCCGAGAGCGATGAAACTGATATCACCGAATCCCGAGTACGATAACCTATTTATTATATACTTGTACCTTTATCAGGGTTTGACACCCAAAAGTAAACAGTTTTGAAAAAATAGGATCATTTTAGAATTCAAAACAATTCATCATTTACTGAACAAATATGATTTTAGAAAATAAATAGACCATTCATATAAATATTATACAATTTAAGTCTTTCATTTTGTATTATCGTTCTTGTTTTCTTCGATAAACTGTCGACATCAACCAACACGAACCTCGAGCCGGCCATCTTTGTTTTGACAAGGCGCGAAATTTAGCGGGACAAAAAACGATATCCGGGACAAAAAACGATATCCGGGACGATATCGTTTTTATGTCCCGCTGCTTCCTACCTGATAAAGGTACGGTGATCGCTAGATAGTATACTTCAAAATAAGGTTTCCGTTTTTATAACGTAGAAAAAACTATCCTAACTCAAAACTAAACCCTAACCCTAATACTATCCCACACCCTAACCTTAACCTAACCCTAACCTAAACCCTAACCTAACCCTAACTTATTTTAAAAATTGATATAAAAACGGAAACCTTATTTTGAAGTATACTATCTAGCAATTGCCATAAAGGTACTGAAGTATGTGATAAATGATATATTATACCGAAAGTTAAAGAACGCACTATCTAAAGAGTCTATCAAGTTCAGAATAAACTTTAAAACTTGCTGAATATTAATAACTGCGCGAATACAATTTTTAATTTCTTATCTATACCTGAGTTTTTGACGTTTTCTCCTTAAAATATTTGAGCAAGTATCCTTTGGATCGTTGAAAGTAACATACGTGTTGAAATATTTGGTTTACTTAATATTAAAATCTTCTGTAGTTCGGTACGAGCTCGCGAACGCCTACCCTGGATTCCAGAGCCTTCGACAGCCGCGCCAATCACAAAACAGAATTAGTGGTTTTAGTACAGATTCTTAATCAAAGAATCGCCCCGTTGAACCAGAGCCTTCGCGACATTTCAATTTATTATTTACTGTCGAAGGCTCTGGAATCCAGGGTAGCGAACGCCATATTGTTTCAGAATTCAGAGCGTGGTGTCCACGCGTCGCGCGTGAGGGTGGGATACTATAATATCCCACGGTGGATCTGCCGTGGGATATTATAGTATCCCACGCTGGATTGCGAAATCATGAATTTGAGTGAAATACCGTAAAAAATCACACTACCACGTGGTACAAATGCTGTTTTTTCATTGGACAATTTGAATTTGAGGTATAATATATATAGGTATATATCAACACAAAATCAACACTGCTTTTCAAATTGAGTGCTTGCGGCGCGCGACAAATGACAAAGGAATGGGGCGAGCTTAATGCAAATTGACATTTGGAAGCATTATTGGTGCATTCTACACGCCGTTTTGGGCTGCCTATGCTCGAGCTTCAACTTATTACTCGCACTTTGAAATGAAACAAATTTAATTCGTACAGGACGCTAATGAAAATAATTTGCTTTCCTTTTTATCATGAACTTCTACAAAAGTTCATTTAACTAAGAAACTTTCGCAAACAATGCATAGGAAAGACTTGAACATCAAGAACAAAGTCTATATTATTAAATACAAAGTCATACATAAACAATTGAAGCAAACTTGCCCTATACTTTAGGATTTATAATACAATATCAATTCTTATCAATGTTTACGTTTAAAAATTGCAAAAAAGTTGTACAATTTGTTACGTGAAACGATTTTCCAAGCTTTCTTGCATGTATTTTTTTATATTTTTGCCTTCTTCACTCCTGGCAAACAGCCATATTCTGAGATCAGTGATGACCACCCACTCAACACCGTTGGTGAGCGCCCGCGATAATTGATGAACTTTAGACTCCGCTAATGCTTTCGTTTCCCCGGGTGTAAATAGCCGGGGGGAATTAGTACCCTCGCACGGCGCTTCGCGCCGTCGGCTCGGGGATTAATGGAACCCAAAAGTAGTGTATTAATCTGGTAGTTTTTCAAGAATTGTGTTGAATATAACTGCAATGAATGAACTGCAATATACTTGTGGTGTTGTTGAGTAACTATAAACTTTCTCAGCTCTTTTCTTTGACTTTGATCATCATATTTGTCAGGGGGTGTATAGCCCTGCAATTCTAGAAAGGGGATGGAGCTGACTGATGGAAATTAATATAACTCGTGCATGCGTAGGAGATGAGCTCGTGGTCAATAAGTACTATTTAAAACACGAGTAGGAGTGTTTTATCAGATATAAAACGCGAGGCGCAGCCGAGCGTTTTATGTACTGTTTAATAAACGAGCAGGAGTGTTTTATTAGGTTTAGATTTTTTAGATTTTACCTAATAAAACACGACCTGCGAGTTTATTAAACGGCTTCAAACACGACTACAAATTCAATAGATATACTGCCTTATTAGTATTCTTTATATAAAAAATACTAATGAGGACACGACTACAATAGATACTGCCTTATTAGTATATTCTTTATATAAAGAATACTAATTAGAAGTGTTTTATCAGGTTTAAAGCCACTGCACGTGACATATTATGGTTGGCATGATTTGCCAATAAGCTTATGAATTATTAATGAGTGTTTGAAGTACTATTTAAAGGTACAACTCAACAATCTGACATGCATGAATATTATATTTTACATATTTGCGACACATGCATAGGAAACAAAACGGAAGCTAATTTATTCTTTGTCATGTATTCATTCACATATATTTTATGTCGCGTTTTCATTGACATAAATTTTTGCATCCTAGAACAAAATTATATGTTAGTTTCGGCCTAGCACTTACGGCCATGCAAGAACTAGGAACACCTATTGCATCGATGCGAATGAAAAAATGTCGCACTCAACTGCGCGCTTAACGAGCTTATCTATCTTATAGGTTTTCAAGATGCAAAAGTGTATCGACTATCTACATCGAAAGAGCTTCAATACTTACGGTGTTGTTCTTCTCACGTTATTCGGGTTCTTCGCTGTCGTAGTTATAAGCATCTCGGGTTCTTTAGCCCTCGATACATCATTTCATTGTTATGATAAGACCATTTCAAAGACGAAGGATGCATCTCTAATAAAGAACATCAACATAAAATGTTCCCTCGCGTATCAAGAGAAATTCCTCTTTACTCTACCTATGTATGCTATGTTCATCTTGAACTTTGGCATAGTATTTGCTTTGAGTATTATCTATTCATACTTGGTGAAACATCGTGTTGAAAAATTTTATTATCCGACCAAAAATGACGGCGATGAAAATGACGAGATGCTGCCTTCGCGAAATCTCGGCCAGAATCCACGTGGTAGTCGTGAATGTCGTTTTCCAACATTTTCCATCTATGTCGTGCATTTACTCGTCGCTCGTATAATTCCATTGTTGGTATTTGCTATATGGATATTTTACCAAGCTCATTTTCCTACGAATTTCCCCTGTCCGTTGGGTCCTGAAATGCAAGGAAAAGGCACATCCAATTTAACGTTTATTGACTGTATAAACCCCATCGGCGGAAAAAGTAAAACCTTGGTCTATATCGTTGCAACAGTGGATGTTTGTCTTGTGACATTGTCCTTTTTGGAACTTGGCTACATCGCGTGGTTGGCCTTCAATGACAGGGATTTTATGACTGACGAAGAATTTTGTACGGTGTACTTGTTGCGAACGCGAAATAGAAGTAGAAAATCCGTGAACCAAGTTAGAGACGGAATCAATCCTGATGATGCAGACGTTTTTCAAGTAGAGGATGATTTTGGTGGTCCTGAAATTTCCATGCGACCTCTTGAAGATATATTTGTTAATGTCGTCATTCAAGAAGGGAGAGAACACACGAACGCTTATCCGAGGGAATTTAAAAGGCATGAAATTTACCAGTGCCATCTCAAAACCTCGAGGACAGTTACTAAGCTTACGAGCACAGCTGATATATTTAAACCAACAAAAGACGGGGAGGCGTATCCGCGGACCATCCTTGTTATAGGGCGACCGGGAATTGGTAAGTCCATGTTAACAAAGAAATTATTACATCAATGGAAACGGCAAGAAGACGAGTTCTGGCGTGGGAAAATTGTAATCTTGCTTCAATTTCGTGCATTCTACGAAAAAAACAACGTTACTCTTCGAGAAATGTTATCCTACGGTGAAGGATTGTCACCACACGACTTTAACGCTGTGTATGAACAGACATTGTTGAACCCAACCAAAATCGTGTTGATTTTTGATGGATTCGATGAGCTTAGTGTCGACGACGAGCTTTTGGGTGCAAAGATAAAGGCAATTAATGACCTGGATGAAAAAATGCCAGTGTTTACAATTTTTAAAAAATTGTTGTGTGGTAAATTGCTATCTGGTGTCACAGTATTGACGACGTCACGACCAACGGCACAGCGTGTTTTTCAAAAGCTCAAATTTAACAGAACAGTGGAAATCTTGGGGTTTTTCGAAGAGGAAATCAAAGAATATGTTTTCAAATTTTGTAAGAATAACACTACCGGTGAACTGATTTGGAATGAAATCCAAGGATCACCCGAAATGCGCAGCCTGTGTTATATACCTGTCAATAGTTATATCGTTTGTTTAACTTTAAAGGAAAGCGTTGAAAGTGATGTGGAAAGTGAGTCACAACTTCCCGAGGGTTTGAACAGCAATATTCTAGGAACTATAACTGAACTGTACAAAAGAGCAGTAAAAGTCTTACTATATCGACACCATCCAGAATACAAATTAAAACCAAGGCCGAATGATTACCTCATCAGCCCTTTTCCCAAAGAACTGGCGAATGAATTGGTAAAGCTGAAGGAAGTTGCAGAAAGTGGAATTAGCCAACACAAGTTAATTTTTGAGAAACCCACGGATGATGAATTTCGAACACTGGCCAATAGTGGCTTCTTCTATCAATTACCAGACAAACGACGGAACTTGTTTTGCTTTCTACATTTAACACTGCAGGAGTTTCTTGCGGCCTCAAAGGTGGTTGATGATATGGACAAAGTTGCACAATTTTTGGATGATCATGTTAAAGATCCCAAGTGGCATTTGGTGATACAGTTTGTAGCTGGTTTAGTTGGAGATAAAATTAGAGAAGATCCAAAAGAATATAAGAGCCAAAAGGTCTTTGCTGATATTCAGAAAAGGTATTATATTTTCCGTATAGTATACCGTATATCACTACAAATCTGTACGAACCAAAGTCAGATTTGAGATTTTTAGTCTAGGCAGACTTGTTCTAGTCTGAGGCGAAGTTAAAAACCGGGACCAAAAAGGGGGTGTCTTAATATTCGATCGAATCCTTGTTTGTGGATTTGAGATGATATTTATTACATACTCCTAATTTATAAGTCATTTTTGCCTAACAATCTTCTCTTAAACAGTAAAATTGTCTGATGTTAGTTCAGAGAATAAAATACAGCAATGCGCATTAGGGCACATCACGTATGGCTAGGGTACAGTATGTCAAAGAATAAAGGAGTTCCTTCTTGTTGAGTAAAATAATAAAGTTGTGAGCATTTTCTCGCACGTCGATCTTGTATCCAAAAATGTTAAGGAGCCCTTTTGAGCTGGGAACCCGAGCCAAAATGCCCCTGCTCTCGGTGGCACTGGTCATGCATCTGCTGCATGATAGCTCATCATAGTCGTATTGCCGGCTGGTAGCCGTGATGTATTGTAGTATATTATACTGTACTGTGCTGTACTATACTATGCTATACTATACTATACTATACCATACCATACCATACCATACCAGACCAGATCATGCCATACCATACCATACCACACCATACCATACCATACCATACCATACCATACCATACCATACCATACCATACCATACCATACCATACCATACCATACCATACCATACCATACCATACCATACCATACCACACCACACCACACCATACCATACCATACCATACCATACCATACCATACCATACCATACCATACCATACCATACCATACCATACCATACCATACCATACCATACTATACTATACTATACTATACAAAACTATACTATACTGTTTCCCCGGCGGGAAACATTGCATTTATCTGAAGTCACCTGATCACAAATCAGCCAATCACGTTTGGTGTTCACGCTAGCTATATAACAATTTATATTAAAAATAAATGGTATTTTAAGTCACCGATCTTTTCGAAATCTTTTTCTGTAGTTGTTAAAGGCTCAGTGTCACCTGTTGAGCGATGTTATTTAATTGCTAAAATTTACTGATTCAAACTGGACCATGTGCGCATCCTCAGCAGTTAATTTTAGCAATTTATAAATAACATCGCTCAACATGTACACTGAGCCTTTGAATAAGCGTTTGCTTCAAGAACCTTTCCATGCAAGGTTAAATTCCCGATTATCTCTTTTTTAACGTAGCCAAATTTGAAAAAAATACTATAGTTCTTTCTGATAAAATTAAATTATAGTAAAAAAAAGATGGAATGTTTTAAAATTGTACACACAGTAATATGGGTTTTCTAATCTGTTTAGACTTGAGGAATGGGCCTTTTTATTGGGAACTACAAATGAAATTGCTTTACTTGGCATAAAGTGTTTGTATGAATTGCAAGATATTGATATCATGAAATCAGTTTCCAGTAAATTTTTGGCAGAAGGAGATGGAAAGCTGGCTTTATGGCACCTAGATATTGCAGCAATTGATTCTACAGCATTGTTCATGTTTTTGTGTAATAGCAAGAATTTAAAACAACTCGTTTTTTCTTATTGCACAATACAGGACAACTGCAGCTACCATTTGAAGTTGTTGTTGAACACTGCAGGTAACACTATTACCTTTTTTAATTGGAGTTTGGGAGATTTAGGAGATGTAGCTGTTAAATATCTTAGTGAAGCTTTAAAAAGTGAAAATTGTAAACTTGTTGCGTTGTGCCTCGATCGCAATAACATAAAAGATCAAGATGTTAGATATCTTAGTGAGGCTTTAAAAAGTGAAAATTGTAAACTTACTGAATTGTATCTCGGTCGTAATAAAATAACAGATCAAGCTGTTCAATATCTTAGTGAAGCTTTAAAAAGTGAAAATTGTAACCTTACTGAATTGCAACTTGTTCGTAATGATATAACACATCAAGGTGTTAAATATCTTAGTGAAACTTTACAAAGTGAAAATTGTGAACTTACTGCATTGGTTCTCGAACGTAATGAAATAACAGATCAAGCTGTTAAATATCTTAGTGAAGCTTTAAAAAGTGAAAATTGTAAACTTACTGAATTGAATCTCGGTGATAATGAAATAACAGATCAAGCTGTTAAATATCTTAGTGAAGCTTTAAAAAGTGAAAATTGTAAACTTGTTGTGTTGTGCCTCCATTGCAATAACATAAAATATGAAGGTGCTAGATATCTTAGTGAAGCTTTAAAAAGTGAAAATTGTAAATTTACTAAATTGAGCCTCTATGGTAATAAAATAACAGATCAAGGTTTGGGGTATCTCAGTGAAGCCTTAAAACGTGATAATTGTAAACTTACTGAATTGCAACTCCGTCGTAATGAAATAACAGATCGAGGTGTTGAATATCTTAGTGAAGCTTTAAACAGTGAAAATTGTGAACTTGCTGAATTGGACCTCAGTTATAATGAAATAAAAGATCAAGGTGTTGAATATCTTAGTGAAGCTTTAAAAAGTAAAAATTGTAGACTTATTAAATTGCAACTCCGTGGTAATAAAATAACAGATCAAGGGGTTGAATATCTTCGTGAAGCATTGAAAAGTGAAAATTGTGAACTTACCGAATTGGACCTCAGTGGTAATGGAATACGAGATCAAGCTGTTGACTATATGAGTGAAGCTTGTAAAGTAAAATTTGCATACTTACCAAATTGAACCTCGGTAAGAATAAAATAGCATATCAAGGTTTTGAATATCTTAGTGAAGCTTTAAAAGGTAGAAATATTGAATTCTATAAGCTTTAAAAATTATTTATTTTAACCTCGATGACATTAAATAACGGAACAAAGTCTTAAATATTTAGTTGATGCTTTGAAAAGTAAAAATTGTAAACTCACTAGGTTGTATATGAGAGAATGGGATACTGAAAGGTTCGGAGCTTAAGATTACAACTTCTAAAGAATTGAGTCACGTAGCAGAGAAGTGGAATATAAAGATTTATGTTGTTTCGTAAAGTGGCTATCACCCAAAATGGATTATATTCCCTATTGATTGTACATCATTGTCACATGATAAAATATTTGTTGATTTGAACAATTTTATTTAAAGTTATCCGGAATTTTATCCACGAGGATTAAAATTATCGTGTGAGGAAGTTTAAGTTTTAAAGTGGCGGAAAATATAGTTGGTTCAGTGTTTTACAGCCACGAGTACATTGAAATTCCTCTTGTTACATAATTGAAGTGCAAAACCTTTAACTCAAGAATTTCTCATTCGACTTCAGAGATATCTGGATATTAGTCTATTTACCTGATATTGATTCTGAAATGATTGACTTATGGGTGATAGCCACTTTAAACTTCAATCCCATAAGCCGGGAGTTGGGAACTTGACCCTATACAGAGCTCTCACCCCATGGTGATCCCACGTGGTTAAATTCTGAATACTAATGAAGGTATTGACCACTGATCTTAAAACTAGACTGGATAGAGCAACTTTTTGAATTCAGAGAATTAATTTTGAAACTGGAATATTTATAATGAGAAAAGATTTTTAAATCTGTCACATTCCTTACGAATAAAATCGTTACGTGTTTAAATTAGTTTCGTTCCAAGCAAATGTCTTCTTCTACGTAACTTGAAAGATATAGCCACACTTCTTCTAATGAG
Organism: Paramuricea clavata; assembly: GCA_902702795.2. NCBI lineage: Eukaryota > Metazoa > Cnidaria > Anthozoa > Malacalcyonacea > Plexauridae > Paramuricea > Paramuricea clavata. The sequence continues at coordinate 31,143 of CACRXK020002026.1, read as the reverse complement.
TTTGTTTAGATCGTTTTAAACACGTGATAATGAGATTTGAGGCGTGAAGGAACCGTCAGAGGCCACTAATAACCAATTTCTCTCTAGGCAATATTTTTTATTTTTACCAATCACCAGAAACTTTAAGAACGTCTTCTAGCATGTCACCAACACCACTGTAGATTTGCTATGGTCACATCAATATGGCCGTCGTTGGCTTCATTTATGCATGTGGATGCTCTATCCAGTCTGGTTTTGAGATCAGCGGTATTGGCTCAAGTTGTAAAATAGTGTATGCATTGTATGCATTAGTAAATTTAGTAGCATAATTTTTGCCATAAGCAGGAACGTCGCGAATTAGGGGGTGTAACACTTAGGTGGATGTTTATTCTAAAATTTTACGTTAAATTTGAATAAAAATATATGCGGTGTTTTGGAATGATAACTTGTTCAAAAAGTATTTGAAAGAAACGCAATTCAATCATTTACAATTTCGTTTCGAAAAATACTAAAAATACAGTGTTAGAGTTTCGAAAATTACAAAAAAATCCTTTGGGTCCCACAATCAGCCACCGCTTGACCATTTCCACACCTGAGGTCTGTTTCATACTAGTGTCTGTATTTAAATTCGTACAAGATGTTTCATTCATCTGTCAGTCAGATAGAAAAAAAGTCTATTGTGCATTTTGTTTTCATACGACATACTGGTCGCCCAGTCGAAACAAATGTGCTATGTCTTAATGTTTGATTCTGTTTAATAGCAAGGCATGTTATACAATATTACTTTCACGTTTGGAATGAAATAGAGCTTTGCTCAATGAATTTAATAGCAAATTTGTCTGAATTTTGATCCAAAGTATGAACCAAGCCTCTGAAACGTAATTGCAATGTGAATGATATAATTGTCAATGAAAATGTATGTGTGTTACACTACATGACTGCGTTCGTGAAGTAAATCCTCTATTAAGCCCCAATTTATTTATGGCACGTTTGAGGGGATGTTTATTGGAGAGGGAGGTATAATAGAAAGGGGGGACTTATGATCATGATTTAGATATCTAAACGTGGTAACCTAAAATCTAACATAAACGTCCAGGATAATTTGTCTATAAATCTATTCGGTGAACATGTGTTTATATATGAAGGGGATGGGGGAGGGTCGCTTGTATTGGAGAAAAAAGTACTACTAATTGATGTATTTATATGTGACTTATTAGAGATTGATCATTGGAGGGAAGCTTTTTTAGGAGGTGGGGGGTGGGGGGGGGGGTCTTAATAGAGGATTTGCGGTAACACACAACCCGAGTTTCGCGACGTCCCTTGCTGAATGTTTGTATATAGTATACTTTGCATTAGAAATCTAGTCTTAGGAGAAAAATGCAGAAATAGATATTTTAAATTGACAGCATATACTTTGCTTGTATTTAAATTTGCGTGGTTCTAATTTTCGCTCAGTCTTAAATTCGTGCGATTTAGTTTCGCACACCCGAAAAAGGCGAAATGTGATATTTTAGTGCAGATTTAACTTAATCTGCGCGCTTGATTAAAACGGTACTAACCGAGAAAAAGAACACGTGAATGATAGTTTTCAGTCCGTGCTAAAATGACTGGGAACCTCAATTTTTTACGAAAGTACAATTGTTACTGATTTTCGAGAAACCTGGAGTCGGTTGTATAAAAAGATAGTTAAAGTTTACTGCATTTAGTTGCATTTAGTGCGAAAGTTTATGAATCAAAACAGTAGTTGAACACAAGTTAAGAATTTTATACAACTGTCTCAGATCAGAAAAAATAAGCCAAGCAGCAAGAGAAAACTAACCAAGACACTTTAACAAAACTCACTAATACCATGCAAATATCTGTTTTACATAACGTCGATCGTACAGAATAATTTCTAACGGTTTGCATTTTGTGTTTCTGCGGCAATCATTTACTGACACAGATTATTATTTGTGCGTATCAGATGGCAAACCTATTTTTCAACTTCGATCCTTCTGGAAAGTACGACATTTTGGCTTTTTATGCATGTGACTTTAGTTCAATCCAAGCGTCTCGATCACGAAAACGAGGCTCTATCACTGAGCTCCATATATATCTGGAGTGGGAACTTGGTTGCTCAGAGTGAAGCCAGTTTCGTGTTTCCGCCATCTTGGCAAGGAGTGTGTTGAAATTTCGCATTTTGACTTCGATTTAAAGAATAATATTGTGATTTTATGAACTGAAAACTTGATTAGTGATACGGTCCATTAGAAAAAAATGGAATTAGCTTGGGAAAATGGTCTAAAAACTGTTTACGACCTTCAGAGCTATTGGATGTCAATGGCCGCCATCTTGGCTTCACTTTTCTCATTGACCGAATGACTGAAGTTCTTACTCCAGGTATATATAGAGTTCAGTGGGCTCTATAGCCATAGTGACGTACTTCTCGCGGAAGGGTGTATTCTGATGCTATGACGCGAATTTAAATACAACTATAGGTATATATTGATATCTTTAAAGTAATTTACACGAGAGATCTTTGAATGCATGTAATCTTATCAATAGTATTTGCTTTGTAGAGAATAGAAGCAAAAATATATTTTTGAGATAGTTATTTTCAAATGACAGTTTGAACTTTTTCATGTACTTTTAATCGTATATACAATACATTAACTTGTTAAGTGCTTTTTATCGAAGTACAATAAATTAAATCATAATTGTTTGTAAAAAGTAAAAACTTCAAATATATTTTGTCGTCCTTACTGCGTCCACTATAATAGTGCTAGACAATAAAAGATCGCATAAAAGAACCACTTTTATTGTTTGCCAGTTGAAGTTGTTCTTATATATAATGGGTATACTTTCCATTTAATGGCCAGACCTGTCAGACCGGAATTTCTGTCTCCATATAATGGGAAGATCTGGCGCAGGTTTCTCAGTCGAACATCTAGCGAAAATGGACCGCCTAACCTAATCCACATTTGCCGGTCAGATTCGTGCGAAGCCCAAACCTTGGGTTTCATTCAACAATTTGACCAGTCTGGCCGAGTTAATAGAAAGCGTCCTTAGTGAGAAATTAAGTTAAGTTGGTTCTGAATTGATTTTTATATGACACCAACAGTTGCTGCTTGAAAGGCTTCCAATCTTCATTGAGCAGTGCTTGTTTTACAGTGCATGGGGCTTCCATGGGTCATGAGATTAAGGTTGGGCTCAGTCTGACACTAAAGTTGGGCCAAATGCCCCAGTATATATGTTGTAATACGCCTTGTCATTGATTACCAACAACAGAATGTTTTTGTAAGATCTTTTAACAACCGGACTGATGCATTTGTCATCCTGCTAATTTTTTAGATGCTTATATTAATTGCTTGAATATCAGGTCGATGGTTCTTAATCCACTGGTTCTTTTATGCGATTTAGACGGCAGGCTAAAACCTGAAAAGGTGCAACAAAATGTTTGATATGATGGCATTTTTGTTTGATGGCATTTTTGTTACGATCTGCCAATTGACATTTTCACAGAACATAGCCACAGGCATTAATGAAGAAGACTATAGGTATGTTGGCAACTCTGATTTTGTTTTATAGATGAAAATTTGAGTATTTCAAAATTTTGCCTATGAAAGTACTATGATGACCAAATGCAATATTTCCAGTTCACTTAAGTCTTAAATAGTTGCTATTTTGCTAACTTTGAGCTCCCTTAACCCAAAACCCCCTTGGAAATTCGCACTACTCGCTTAAATATCTCGTACATAGTTTTTTGCGATCTTTTCTAATGGCACAGTTCAGTTTTGTGAAAAGTAAACCCGAAATTCCGCATTCTTAGCCAAAATCAGAGGTGCCAGCATTGTTTGAGCTATGTTCACCATTGCTGTTCACCATTGTATAAGCTATAAGAAAATTGGGGTTGACAGCTCGCAACAAAAAATGCCATCAAAGTGTACCTTTCATTCTGTTGGCCGGTCGTCTAATTGGGTCTTCTATTATTCGTATTGTTCTTATATTAGAGTGGTTCAGATTTGACTACCATTACCCCTACCTCTCACAGACTTAACTCGTATTTGATTGGTTAATTGGGTAGATTAAATGCATGTGATTGGTTAATGATATTACGGTAGTGGCAGTGGAAGTCAAAATCTGAACCTGGGTATAGTAGGGGTTCTCTGAGTTTTTTGAGGAGAACGCGTTTCAAATTACGTCACACTGATCGAGCTACCGAGCGAGATGCACCCATGCAAAAACTCAATATTTACCCATACCTTATACTGGCATCACACACTCTATATATACAAGAACTTGTGGTTAGAGCTTGACAACTGGACTCTGTAGCTCAGTTGGTTGGAGGCTTAGAGAGCTGCACCAGAATCTCAGGGCCGCATGCAGGTTTGATTCCTGCCAGAAGGCCTAGAGCACTGAACTATAAACAGGGACGCCGGAACGATGCATGTGAAGGCAAGGGGGGGGCAGATTTTTGTGATAGGGCACTTTTGAATTGATATATACTAAGAGATGTTTGGAAAACATCGCGAGTTGAACTTCGTCTAATCATGTTTTCTATTTATTGGATGATAGGGTGTGAGGGGGTTCTCCGCCAGGCGATTGTGCTATTCTTGAAGCTCGATGACTGCATTTCTTGCATTTTCTGTAGCAAATTCGTAAAAAATTTGCACTAACATTTCTGACAATTCGCTATTTCGCCAAGGCAATCCCTTAAATTGAAAGGACACCTTTGCCCCCCTTGCCCATCCTGGTAAAGGGCAACGGGGGAGGCTATCCCTCCTGCCCCCCCCCCCCCGGTTACGGCGTCCCTGATTATAAATAAACTGGAAGGCTAACTCAGGGGGAGAAATTGAAGCCAGTGCATTTTAGTTTTTCTGAGTTATGATACGGGTAATATTCGCTTCACAGTCGGGCAATATTGGCTTATTATAAAAATAAATGCGACAAATTCTGTCAATTTTGTGGGAAATTCGGTCAATTTTGGAAAGTTTTTCCGGAAAATTTGTTTTGCCAACTCGGGCACAATCCGAAAAAGTCGGGCAAATTTCTTTCCGCCCCGTACGCCCATGATACTCAACATTGAACGTTGGACTATATATCAAATTGAAGCTATTGAAAAGCGCTATTTGGTGTAGAAATTTCAAGACTTTGAAAAACTACAAAAATAATTGCCGATAATTTGCCATTTTGCAGTTGTTTTTGTATTTTTTAAATATTTTTCTTTTCGCTGAAGTCTTGAAATTTCCACACCGAATAGCAATTTTCAATAGCTTCAATTTGATATATAACCCAATGTTTGGGGTCAAGTATTTCTGCTCATAACTCTTTTGAAAAACTATTTTGGCTTCATCAAATGATAGGCCTTCATCATAGCAGTTAGTCTTCCAGTTTATTTATAGTTCAATGGCCTAGAGTTGCATTTTCCGCAGCGGCTCTTGGTTAGGTCTAAAGGTCCAGACACACCGGACGCGATTCGACAACGCGACGCGATTTTTCGATTTTCACTGACCGATAACTTTGATTCTAGTTTAAATTTTCCAAATATTTAGAAGCGGTATAACATTTTGAGTTATTTGGTCTACATATCTTTCAAAATTTGCTCTCATTGGCTGTTTTATTAACTAAAAAATCGCGTCGCGTTGTCGAATCGCGTCCGGTGTGTCTGGATCTTAAAGCCGGTTTTCCACTAGCGAATTTTTTCGCGCGAAGCGACCTTTTCCCTTTGTCGGCATCACTTATTACGTCAGCAAGACCTTGCAAAATGGATGCCGACAAAGGAAAAAGGTCGCTTCGCGCGAAAACATTTGCTAGTGGAAAACCGGCTTAAAGTCGCAGTCATTAGAGCAAGCGCCTTTCACGTCTGAGTTCGTGGGTTCGATTCTCGCTACGGACTCATGTGAAAAGAGTCAGTCAACGCTCTGCCGAAAGCCGTGGGTTTTCTCCGGGTGCTCCGGTTTCCTCCCACGGGGAAAGTTGACAGGGTTGGTTAGGATAAATACAGTTAAGAAAGTTAATATCACAATTGTTGTAAAGATAAAATAATCTAGGCTAAGTATGTAATTAGTTAAGGGTATAATACTTGATGTAAAGCGCATTTGATGATATCCTGGCATGTAGATTTGCGCTATAGAAGCTGCTAATCGCAATCGTAAGAAAATTGTATGTAATTTTCCGCGCGAAATAACCCTTCAACTGTTAGTTCTATTGAGCAAAATGCCCAAAAATCTCGGTGATGCCAACCGTCACAGAATGTGTGGGAGGAGAAAAAAGTCGCAAAAAAATCGTTGCGTATTTTTCAGGTCTGAACAACGTGAAGATCGAACACTGTTGAACATTGATACAGACTAGAGACTCTCTCTTCCGCAGAGGCTTTTGTTGACTTTGCATGATTACGATTAGTAGTGAGATACACAGAGGCGTAGCCAGGATTTTCGGTCAGAGGGCGCCGGCAAAAATCCAGGTGGGGCCAAGCCGCCAGTGACTCGAGACGCAAAGTTCGCGCAAGAAAAAATTTTGCGGACCACAGAACATTTTAAATCTCCCCCCTCCCCTCCCACCGTCGACAAATTTGTCGGTAAAAAATTTTTCTGGACAATAACATTACAATTGCTTTCGTAGCACTTTTCCAGATTTCCGTAACACTTTTTCCGATGCTTCACCACGAAGATTCCGACAACATTAGAGAGTTTGAGCAAGAGAACGAAGTCGGACGACGACGACGTGGACCGTGGTTGACAATTTTTGCCTGTCTTGCACATTATCTTACGCATTCTGAATTTAGGGTCAGGCGTGAAGACAGATTAGAGATTTATGTCTAGCTGTTTATGAATGCTGACCCAAATCCTTACCCTGATCAGGACAAAACAGCGAGACATGAATCCATATCTCGTCTTCGTTCTTCTGCCTTCGTTCACAACGAAAACTTCGCAAATATTTTGGCAAAATTCGCGGTGAACTTCGTTCCGAACGAAGGAAGAAGGACAAAGATGGGATATAGTTTCATGTCTCGCTGTTATTTTCTGGGTCAGGGCAAGAATTAGGGTCAGTGTATGCATAAACAGCGACACATGGGAAGACGCGCTGAGCAACCACCAGTGACGTCCAACTCAGCATGCGTAAGATAATGTGTAGACGCCAGACGGCAAACATTGGCAAGTACGCCATCGTCTTCGTACTTCGTTGTCTTGCTCAAGCTCTCTATTGACAATTCCGACGGGTCTTAATTTTCAGACGGGTCTCCCACCACCCTCCCCTCCGGCCAAGGCGCCACTGCCGATCCCGCATTAAAAATTCACTTGTAAACAGATTGGTTTAAACTTCATCAAACCCTCATTTAATACATATTGAAATAATTAGGGTTAGAAAAGGTATGTGTTTCAAGCTGTGTGCCGCAAATAAGCGAACAAGTGATTTTAGGTTTCACACCGATGCCCAGCAAAGCATATATTCTACAGAATTTTTGCATTATTGACAGCATGATGCTATATAATTAAGGATTCCCTTTTTTATACAATACATTTTATCAAGGGCCCCCCAAAATTTTGCCAGGGGGGGCCCAAAATTTTGCCAGGGGGGGCCGGGCCCCCCGGCCCCAGCCCTGGCTACGCCTCTGGCGATACATTTCACTACACTTTACTGTTTACATGGCGGATCTTGGAACACGAGCGGAGCCGCTGGGACTAGAGACAATTTACAATTTCATTCAGTATTTTGACTTTGTACGTCAGTTGCTGAAGGGTATAGGGGGTTGTTCATGAGTAATTTTAGGTAAATTTCCAGGTGATTCTTTCTGTTTTTCAGCTAAAAAGAAAATACTTAAGACTTAGCTCCGTATCCGATTGTGCTAATATTTTTTTCAAAGACACATCTGCTGCTTTCAAAAACTCATTTATATCATAATAAGTTAATAACAAAGAGATGGCGTCTTCCCATACTGTTGCTTTGTTGTTTTGCTATAAAATGCTTTACGCTCGTTGACAAGGTGATAAAGCATGAAATCATTATACAACAGCACGGGACGGACAACTCTTCCCCCGTGGTGTATGTCACCATCCCACGCGCGTGAGATATATGTGACTCAACAAATTCTATTTTTTGCCCAGGTAGTACTAAACTGTTGCTGTTAGAACCATAAATCGTCAAAGAAAGTTTATAACAGTGAGTCTTTTTAGGTTTTCTTAGTTTTTAATACTAAAAATCTTGACGAAAAATGAATTGAAAAAACCAGGCGAAAAAACCTGGAAAAGTTAATGACGTCATTGTTTGATTGTAGCACTGACTCAGCATACCGCAGGCGCAAACAAACTAAAACTTAAACTTCCATCCGCCATCGAATCTTGTAAGAAAATGTTGAAATAGTTTCTGTTTTTACTTCAAATCCTTCGAAGAAATCATGTCTGGGGGAACTTTTCAAGTAAGTAAAGCGAATACATTATTAGACCAATAAGTATTTGAAAATTTAGTGGATAAGTTTTCCCGAACGAATGTCATACTGTGTTTTGATACAATTCACATTCGGGGTTGTGCTTCTAATGTGTCAAGTGTTTTGTCCATTTTGTAGAAAGCTATCGAGATTGTCACTAAAGCTACAGAAGAAGATAAAGCAGGGAATTTTGAGGAAGCTTTAAGGCTCTATGAACATGGGGTGGAATATTTTTTACATGCAATTAAATGTGAGTGATGCATGTTTTCATCATTGCCATTTACCAATGATTAAAATGGCTAAGTCATGTTGGCCAATTAAAAAAAAGATCATCAGAAATAGTTTAACTTATTAAGCATTAGTAATATTACTCTGTTGAACACCATACAACTTTACTTGTCAAGGTAAAGATGTTACGTGTTATTAGGTTTAACCCATTGAGCACTAGTACTTCCCCCATTGACAAGTAAAGTCGTCTGATGTCAGACAGAGTAAAATAATAAAGTAGGGTGCATTAGGATGAAATGCAACTTAATGGGTTAATATGTTTTTATGCATGCGAGCAAAATTCAAAATATGCCTGCAAAAATACATATTTTAAATTTTGTGACCTATTAAGTATTGTAGATTTAATATAACGGTCAACAATCGGCTATTTGCCGAACAAAAACACTAAATGGTTGATTAATCTTATTCCTGCACTGACACTTTGAATGAGCAAATAAAATACACAGTTTTCATTTAAATGAAAGTTATATTATTTGACTAGCTCTCACGTTCATAGCTTTATGAAAGTGAGAAAAGGAACACAAAAGGTTTTCTTGGCTTTGCTGTGACAAGCAACAAAATAACATCACAAGCTTATGGTACCAGACATGCAGAAAATTTCAAAACACAATATGCAATGGATCGTTGGGACTGCTTGCCAAAAATTAAGTAATGTGATTGATCATGCAGGAAGTGATCGGCACAAGCTGTCAAATTGATAGCTTGTCAATTGAATGTAAATTTTGAAAAGCTGGCCGATCATTGTTAGCCAATGTTCGAGCAACTGCACAGTTGATCGGACATTTTTCAGACTGAAGCTAAATTGTCATAATCCTCACTAGACCTAAGTATTGTGAAAATGTCAGTATTTCAACCCATTGCATGATTCAACCAAAAAAGCGTAACCGCTGCCACACCATGATTCACACTGATTTTTAATTTTAAAATGCATTTACCATGTTCCGAGCTAGTGTGCTTACGAGAGGCATTCACCCCCCCTGAACATCCAACATTTTTAATATTTTCAGGGGGGTGCATGCCACTTGTAAGTACACTGGCTAGGAATATGGTGGCGTCATGCAACGGTTATGCCAAAGTCATAGGCAAAACCAAGATGATCATGATATCTTTTGTGTGTGTTTTAATGTTATGTAATCAGGTGAATATAATGTTTCTGATGTTACTCTGAGTGTACAGTATATCCACACAGGGCAGGCTAAAAAGTTTGCCTGACCACATTGGATTAGTATCCCAAAGGTTGCGGGTTTGATTCCCACTGTGGTCATGCCCGGTGTGGATATACACTCAGAGTAACATCAGAAACATTATATTCACCAGAGTACATAATGCTCAAAACACACACAAAAATATTATGATCATAAAAATACATTGGTATCAAAGGTACTAGATTTTGTTCTGAAATACCACACCCTTGAACCGACTTGACCTTGTAGCTCAGTTGGCAGAGCATTGGACTATTATCCAAAAGTTTGAAGGTTTAATTCCCACCATGGTCAGGCAAACTTTTCAGCCTGCCCGGGGGGATATACACTCAGAAATTATATTCACCTGAGTTCCGGTACATAACATGGTCGGAGAAAACAGACGGTGCTAGAGCCTCAGTAAGGATTGTTTTGGTTGATTACCAAAAAGCTTTCGATTATGTAGACCACACCATCGTCCTATCTAAACTGAAATCCCTCGAAATCCCTGATTCCACTGTTAGTTGGATTGCAGATTTCCTGAGTGACAGACAACAACGAACCAAATTGGGACACGACTGTTTTTCGGAGTGGGGGAATGTCCCAGCTGGTGTCCCTCAAGGAACCAAGCTGGGTCCGTGGTTATTTATATTGATGATAAACGATCTAAAAACACGTTGTTTAGACGAGGTAAAATTCGTAGACGATCTAACGGTATACGAAACAGTAACCAGATTTGGTTCAAGTGATATCCAACATGCAGTGTCCGAAATTGAAGAGTGGTCCGAGTCAAACCTTTTCAGATTGAATGAAAACAAATGCAAAGAAGTGCGGATAGACTTTGCGAAAAATAGAAATCCCTTTCCTCCTATTAAAATTAATGGTAAACCCTTACAAGTGGTGGAAGAAGCAAAATTACTGGGTCTTACTATCGCGAACAATTTGAAGTGGAATAGTCATGTCAATAACATAGTGACAAAAGTTCCAAAAGGATTTACCTTTTAGTGCAGCTGAAACGAGCAAAAGTCGCAATTCAAGATGTTTTACAATTCTATACCGTATGTATCCGCCCCATTCTGGAATACGCTTCCACTGTTTTCCACTACTCTTTACCTAAATACTTGAGTGATGAAATTGAACGAGTACAAAAACGGGTTCTTCGAATTGTGTATCTGAACTTAAATTACGAAGATGCATTGATGGAAGCTGGGATGGAGTCATTGTACGCTAGAAGGCAAATTGCCTGCAATAAACTTTTTAATCAAATTTTAAATAACCCGAACCATAAACTTCATAATTTAATCCCTAAAATAGATACTTCATTAAATTATCAATTACGAAACAACAAGAAGATACATGTTCCGAAATTCTATACTGAACGTTTTAAGAATTCGTATGTTATCGCTAGTTGTTTAGACATAAATAATCGTAATTCAACAAATTAGTGTTAGTTTTAATATTTATAATCTTCTTAGTAAGCCATAGCATAGGTTGTAATTTTTTAAATGTAATATAATTTGTATTCAGTCTTATTTATATTGTAATCGCTTACCAATTCAGTATTTGTACTGCAAAAAGTGAATTATTAAACAATCTATCTATCTATCTATCAAAACACACACAAAAATATCATAGCCTAATAACTGATACCATCCACCATCTCTTATTTGTACTCTTAGATGAAGCCCAAGGAGACAAATCAAAGGAAAGTATCAGAGCAAAATGCATGCAATACTTGGAAAGAGCTGAGAAATTAAAAAATTATATTAAAAAGGGAACGAAAAAACCAATGGCAACATCTGGTTCTGGAAGTAAAGTGTAAGTTAAATCTCATTGTGAGGAGTATTTTTACCAGTATAGGCTGTTGCAGTATTGGAACCAACATAGAAGGAAAATACAGATAGTATTAAAGAGTTGCATGAGTTGTGAAATCCCTAGAAAAAGACTTACAAAAAGTTAAGTGTGCTTTATGTTGGAGTAGATGGATAATCCAAGTGACAATATATATAGACTTTTTATACCTAACCAGGAACGGTTGCGACAAATGCAACACTAGGTCACAGAATAGAGACTATACAAAAGGCTGACTTCTTGGTTTTTCCTATGATTTTGGCGTAACCATAATTCATCATCAAAATGCTGATGTCATTGTCCTAGCCAGTCCACTTATAAGAGGCACAATGGCAGGTGTCCAGGGGGTGCAAGTTTCAGAATTCAACCCAAGTAAAACCATAGTAAAATGTAGAAGTGTTATTTTGTATTTTGTCGGGTTTTGTGATGTAATAGCACTGTAAGCATGTAGGTAAATCTTATATATTAAAATAAGAAATGATCAGCGAGTGTATAAGCAAGCTTTTAGGAACATGTGTCAAATGAAAAATGATAATATAACATTGAATGTCTTCAGGAGCAGGGGGAAATGCCTCTCATAAGCACACTGGCTAGGACCGTGGCATCAGCATTTTGATGACGGATCATGGCATGGCAGCGGTTACGCCTTTTTGGCTGAGTTGGCCTTCTGTGTGCCATTATTCTGTGACAGGAATTGAACCCGTGGCAGTGTCCCAGGGGACCTAGTGTTGCATTTTCCACAACAATTCCTGGTTAGGTATAAAATTTTTGAAAATCGAAAATTCTCTGCAGATTACAGTATATTGATTACATTAAGTAATTTGAAACTCGGATGCTGTAATTGTGTGACACTAACAAGTTGTCAAACTGTATGTCATGCTATTAACCCATTGGGTGCCAGTGCTCCGTCCCCCTTGAGAAATACAGTAAAATTGCTTGGCATTAGACAGAGTTAAATAATAAAGTAGGGTGCAATGCCACTGAATGGGTTAAATAGTTCCACCTTCAAATAAGTGCCTCAGTTTAACATTTGAAACAACATGGCAGTAAAACTGAAAATTGTTTGATAATTCAAACTAAAACAACTAAAGTATATTGCAATTGTGAAGCAGCCTCAAAAAATTATTCATTGGTTTTACATTCAAAATGAGTATATTTCAATATTCCTCATTCAATTCTCTCCACAATTTTGGAAATGCTCAGTTTTATTGTGAAAGACTATCACACTCAAATAAGTGCGACGTCTGAAACACTAAACATTTGGGGATCATTCTTTTAAGCCGCGTTCACACTAGCGGCCCAGGCCTGGCCTGGACCTGGCCTGGGTCTAGGTGTGAATGGGTTTTACCTGGCCTGAGCCTGGCCTAGGCCTGGCCTAAGTCAAGAAATCCAGTCCAGCAAATGTAGGTGGCCTGGACCTGGCCTTGGCCTGGCCTGGGCCTCGATCATCACTGGTGTGAATGGGTTTTTCCTGGGCCTGGCCTGGGCGAGGCCCCGTTACCATCGCAATATCTGCCCACGATAAAAACTGGTCAGATGATTGTCATACAATTGGAGGGAAAAACATTCAAAGCACAAAATTAAATACTTTAGTGGAACACAAGGACGTTTATATTGACGCCTGATTGCTTTGGCCTGGAGTTGGGCGTCAAGCCAGTGTGAATGCGTCACAATTGGCCCAGGCCAGGTCCAGGCCAGGCCTGGGCCGCTGGTGTGAACGCGGCTTTACTTATACTGTAGGGGGCTTCTTTGGCCAAGTTATCCAAAGCAAGAGCCTTTTACCTATGGGATTATGGGTTCATTTCTCTTGTTGCCTGCTCATGTGAAAGGTCAGTCAACTCCCTGCTGAAAGTCGTGGGTTTTCTCGGGGTGCTCTCACTGGTTTCCTCCCACAGGGACAGTTGACAGGGTGGGTTAGGGTAAACACAGATGAGATAATTAATATCACAGTTGTTGTAAAAAGATAAAATAGTTCAGGCAAAGTAATTAGGTAAGCATAATACTTGGTGTAAAGTGCATTTGATCATATTCTATGTAAATAAACTTAGTAAATACAGACACTTCTATTTTTAATTTCAGAAACAATGATAAAGATTCAGACAAAGATTCTGATGATGATGATGACCAGTCCAAGAAACTAAAGAGCCAGTTGCACAGTTGAGTTTTGTAATTTTTGTTATTTCTCTCTGTGTATGAACAAAGGGTCATTATTTTCATCACTTTTCTTAAAGAAATTCCAAACAGGACTTTATTGATTCGATATATTGTCTACATGTACTCATTAGACTTTCCTTTACAACAGCGAGTTAGAGCGAGTTGTGATATTTTTATTCGAATATCGATATTATTGAAATATTGATATTTATCGAAAATATCGATATATTGCGTAAGCCTACCAGGTCTCCCTAAATCAATGTGTTATCATGAAGTATTTTTTTCATATAAAGATAACATAAAAACAATTGTTTAATATGTTGGCAAATTATATGCAAAGCCAAAATTTTAAGTTTTTTAGAAGTCACCAGGAGGGCTACCTTTGCCAAATATCTGGTTGCCTGATGAAAACTCTGGCTGCAATTGGCGACCTGGTGCCCGCTCGTTTCAATCCCTGGGGGAGGGTAAAAGAGGGACTACCTCCTTCCTGAAGTCTCTAAATGATAGCTGAAGAAACTTGTTGTGTTTTTCTTTCAAAACATTTGGGAATTGCCTATTACTGCTAAAATATCAAAATATTGTTGGTTAATGTCAGCATAATTTCTTGTGAACCAATCAAATGTCACCATTCCCAAGATGTCAATTTCATGACGTTAAGAATGTGGTTGCACTCCTGAATGCTTTGTTGATGCATGACACATTTTTTGGGCTAGAGGAAAATACAATATTTGCGGTTTTGGTAATACTGTAACAGTAGTTTATAACGACCATCATTGGAACACAAAGTGTGCATATATTTTTAGCAATGTACTGTATTTTCCTCATTCCTGTCCAGTACAGGCAGTAGGCCAATGGATCTTGCAATCTGACTCAGTTCAGGGTCCACAGGGTACTAAAATTTAATTTCGGATACCAAACTGTGAATGACTTGTATCCCAACAGGATATTACAGAATTTTAAATATTACGATAGTGCTAAATGTCTCCAGTGGTCTCTCTATACTTTGAATATTATGGTTCTGCCTTCTTGAAAATAACCAGCCTTTGATTTCTAACTTGGTGGTCTAGTTGTTGACTGTTGAGTCTCCTGTTGTTATTGTAATTTCTTACTTACAATGAGAGACTTGTAAATAGTATATACTTACTTTGATGGTAAGTTCAGGGATGCCAAAATTACGGGTGCACCGGATTTGGAATTTTCAAATCCGGCCAGAACCGGATTTGGACAAAAATTCCGGCCGGATTTGCTGGATTTGAGATAAATTTTGATAATTCAGTATTCGAAATGGCGATTTATGTTTTTACTATTTTGAGTTAGTGTCAGTTTAGTTTTTTTATTGTGTTTAAACCTTTTTTAAATATATTTTTGTTAATAACTTAATATTTTATAATAATAGAAGTGTTTTTTAAACTTTAAAGCTGCCAAATTGATAGTTTATCCCATTCTTGGTGAATTTTTTAAGGTGAAAACAGAAATTTAAATCCGGCCGCCGGCCAGATGCTGGAAAATTTGTTAAATCCGGTGCACCCCTAGCCAAAATATATTAGAACTTTCAATCCTGGTATAGGCAATTCCAGCTTTTAGTTTATGCGTGCAGGGGACGATGGGAAGTAAGGTATCACATTGGTGATTATGCTGAAAAAATAAAAATGGTGGCCGTGTAAGAACGGAGTGATAGCTCATACTTGTAAATATTGAAATATTTCGGTTGTTTCGGTAGTTTTTATTGAAATTTTTCAGCATAATCAGCAATATGATACCTTACTTCCCATCATCCCCTGCAGGCATAAACTAAAAGCTGGAATTGCCTATTCCCTACTGAAAAATATTTAAAATTGAGCATTTAAAATTCAGACAGACTGACATTGTAGTATATTTTTAGACATTCAATGGTTGCTCTGTGTTTTCAGGTGCAATTGTGATGGAGACACCAAATGTGAAATGGGATGATGTTGCAGGATTAGAATCCGCTAAAGAATCTCTAAAAGAAGCAGTTATATTACCTATTAAATTTCCGCATCTTTTTACAGGTATTGTAACTGTATTGCAACCAAATTAATTATTATTATGGGTTAGAATTAATTATTCTAACCCATGGGGGTTAGTTCACTAGACAAGTGAAATTGTTTAGTGCTTGATAGAATGAGAACGTTGCTATACTGTAGCGTGCATTGTGGCGTGATGGTTTAATGTATTTCACTCTCTGCATTAACCCTTTAAGTGGTAATGGCCCCAGATTTTATGTACTACTTTAAGTGGCAATGCGCTCCATTTTACGCTGTCTAACACCATGCAGATTATTTTACTCTGTCCAACTAGACGATTCTACTTGTCAAGGGGAGAGTGCTGCCACTCAATGGCTTAAATTTCAACCCTATAACTTCATAGATACATAAATAAATCATTTACTTTTAACCTAAATGAATTTACTTTGAATAGCAAATGGTGTGTTTTTAATGGAAGTATACTGAAAATTGATATTATATATACTGGATAGCTCTATCAGTTTTAAATTAATTTTAGACAATATACAGTATAAGTTCTCGTTTCTCTCGTGATCTAAAGTTTTCCCATGATGTTTATCTAAAAGACAGGCAAAAGAAACAAGTGAAAGAGACAATTCATTCTCATATACTGACATAGCACTGTATTTGTCTCCAATGTATATACTGTATTATTTAGACATCTTACCACATAACATGTAAATCTTAATTTTTCTGCAGGCAAACGAACACCATGGCGAGGGATATTGCTGTATGGGGTATGTTAATCACTTCAAAAACAGTTTAAAAACTCTAAAATTAAAAAAATAATCAATATCTGTACTGTACGAACTATACAATATCTTCAAATGAAGATATTTGTTTAAACTTGACTATATTTAGTACATGTATTTGTATTTTAACTATATAGTATGAAGCATTCGCATCTGATCTGTATCTGATACAAATCTGCTGCTTTATATATTACATAAAGGCAGAAAATGATAAAAGAACAGTTCATTTCTTTATTAGCCTCCAGGTACTGGCAAGTCATATTTAGCAAAAGCCGTGGCTACAGAAGCGAACAATTCGACATTTCTCTCAGTTGCATCGTCAGATTTAGTCTCAAAATGGCTTGGAGAGAGCGAGAGGTAAGCTGTACAAGAATGCGTGGTTAATGCTCGCCAACTTCTTTATCTCAATTGTTACAGTGCTGCACTGGAATTACAAAGCCGCAGTTTGAATTTCTGCCCGAGGCCTAAATTTGCATTTTTCGCAACTGCTCCCAGTCAGTTTAAAATTTTGAAAATAAATTTTCGCTTCAACTTTCCATCCACTAAAAGCCCATTTACATTGAAGAGCAATGCTCGCTACTCTATTGTTTCAGTTTGTCTAAATCCACATTATTTAATTGGGTCTGATGCCAGAATTTCTCAGTTCTCAAAATTTTGCAGACGGGTCCGCCTTGCTATTTATCATTTGTAGGCCTGGAGCGAAGGGGATTCGGCGTAATATTACCCGAAGCGATAAATATCATCACTGAGAGGGTAATATTTCGCCGAATTCCCCGAGCGGAGGGTCTATGTATATAAATGATATATGTTATATCGAAAATTAAAAGCTTCCAAGTTAAGAATATAAAACTTGCCACATATATCTTCGTGAAAACGATGTTTTATTTTTTGATTAACCCAAGTGTTAATTTGTCACTTTTATATTTCGAATCACATATCGTTCGGAATATTGATGAAAACATTTTTGAAAATTTGCTTCATAATCTAAAAAAATAGCTTTTTTGAAGTTTGAAAACTTAATAATTCATCACCCCTTAGTATAGTTTGTCGGATCTTGTTTGCGTGATCGCCGCGTGTGGTTTGCGCGAGTCATATCAACTGAGTGATATGATCAAATCACCCCCCGTGTGATATGACTGAAATCACCCGCTACGTCAAATTCGATGACGTAAGGCGTGATTCGATGATGACGATGATGATGATGATGACTTGTTTTCCCATTCAGGGCTGCAAATTACTGTCGGACATCGGACAATGTCCGACTAAATTTGGCAAATGTCCGACTAAATTTGGCAAATGTCCGAGGAAAAGTGATTTTGATCGGACATTGGTCCGATCACACAAAAAAATTGTCACATTATACACATTTTTTTTGCTGTGACAAAATCCGATTGCAAATTCACTCAATTTGTATTTTGCAATTAAATTTACGGGGCATTCTAGCATTTTTACTTAACGTTGCGCCGGAATGGCTATACATACTTGTCTTGTGACGTAATATATGAACAACGAGAGCGAGTGTTTCACCGGGATATCCAAACACGAGAAAACAATGTATGAAAACATGAGCGCGAAGCGCGAGTGTTTTCATACATTGTTTTCGAGTGTTTTGATATCCCGGTGAGACACGAGCTCGAGTTGTTTATATGGCTTCTCAAATGAATCGAGAAATAACAGAATGTTTTCGTTTGCTGATTTGAATAGAATTATTAACCAAGCATAACGTAATTAGGAATTCTATTCAAGTAATTTTGCATGCGTAATTAAGATATTTGATGAAAACACTAGTGACTTTCATCATATTTCATCAAGTATCCAAATGGCATCTTGTGATCAAATAGGTGATTATCATTGGCTGAATTGCTCATGAATTATTAATGAATTTGAGAAATATATATCTTGTGACGTATACATGTCCGACCAAATTCAAGTTATGTCCGACCAAAATTAAAAGTGATCGGACAAATGTCCTGTCAAGTCAAATATCTATTTGCAGCCCTGCCCATTTTTCCACTCGTGTTGATATACTGTACCTGAATATCAACACGGAAAATGTTTTATATTTTTTTATAATGTAGCACGAAGAACTATAAAGAAAGAAATTTTCTCTGTTGACATTGAGTTATGTCAACAAGGCTCTTACAGTAGCCAATCAGCGTTCAGAATTTACAAATGCTGTATTATAAATAGTAATATCACATACTAAAGTGACGGCTTCTGTTTTCCATTTTAGACTAGTCAAGCAACTGTTCACGCTGGCAAGAGATCAAAAACCAGCCATAATATTTATCGATGAAGTGGATTCACTTTGTGCATCACGAAGTGAAAACGAAAGTGAATCGGCGCGAAGGATCAAAACAGAATTTCTGGTTCAAATGCAAGGTATTCACTGTGAAGCTGTTATAAAATATTATAGAATGGAATATAGAAGATTAGAATAGAAAAGATTGTAGAAGATTAGAGTAAAAAAGATTGAAGCTGAATACATTGGAGCTAGTAGAATGGGAAAGAATTTTGTGATGCAAAATAAAAGAGAATACAATGAAATAAAACATGCAGGAAGAAATAGATGAGGACAGAATAAAATGAAAGAAAGAATGGATAGACTGAACAAATGTGGCTAAAGTTGTTTACATTGTTGCTACCCAATTCACAATTTTAGATAACTCACATGCCTAGTGACTATTAATAATTAGTATTTTTGCACAAGTGAACATAACAAATCCTACAATTTGATTTGTCAAATTTGACGTATTAAGCTGTTATATTCACCTACAGGTGAATATAACAAAACCGAAATTTTCAAAATGGCGGCTAGCCGTTTTGAGGACGTTATACTGATAAAGAAATAAGCGAAATTAAAATAAATTCAGTCCCAAAAAACACAAAAATACTAAAACAATTATTCGCCTCCGGCTCGGTGATTATCGGGGAATATTCACCTCGACTTCGTCTCGGCGAATATTCCCCGATAATCACCGAGCCGGAGGCGAATAATTGTTAAATATCAATGCCCAGCATAATTTCCGTATAATAATAGCCATAACAAAGAGAAATTTTCATAAATTTAATTATTTACAGAACTAACGTTTCGTCTTGCACTTAAGACATCTTCAGAGTAAAGAATGATATAAAATTACAAAGTTATATATGCATGAATAAATTACAACTAATTACAGAGTATTGAATTACAAGTAAAATCTAAGGAAGAAAGGGAGCGGAAGTACATAGGGTATGGATTAGAGTAGAAGAAGGGGGACTGAACTGCCTTGTACGTTCAGGGTAGGTTTAAGTTCGTAAATGAGAAGGTTTTCATGGATCATAAGCTCGTCAGAGGAAGGGCAAGATGAAAGAATTTTAAAGTCATCAAGAAGTCGTATGACCAGTGTTGTTAAGGTGTTGAAGAATGCTGGCCAATTTATTCATGCATATATAACTTTGTAATTTTATATCGTTCTTTACTCTGAAGATGTCTCAAGTGCAAGACGAAACGTTAGTTCTGTAAATAATTAAATTTATGAAAATTTCTCTTTGTTATGGTGGCTATTATTATACGGACATTATGCTGGGCATTGATATTTATTATTAGATTACGATTCCCGCCTGGTTCTTCCCTCGTAACTAGTACTATTGTTCTAGTTGACAGACAAATTAAATAGAAAAGAACAAAGGTGACTAAGCATTAGAGTTACGTATGTAGAAGAGTTATTCACTCATGTAAATAATTTTAAAGTTTAGTTACCTTTGCTCTGTTCTGTGCTTCTGTAAACTAGAACAATAAGTGACTATAGGCATGTGAGTTAAGTAATATATGAACAACGAGAGCGAGTGTTTCACCGGGATATCCAAACACGAGAAAACAATGTATGAAACATATGAAACATATATTTCATACATTGTTTTCGAGTGTTTGGATATCCCGGTGAGACACGAGCTCGAGTTGTTTATATGGCTTCTCAAATGAATCGAGACGTAACAGAATGTTTTCGTTTGCTGATTTGAATAGAATTCTTAACCAAGCATAACGTAATTAGGAATTCTATTCAAGTAATTTTGCATGCGTAATTAAGATATTTGATGAAAACACTAGTGACTTTCATCAAGTTTCACCGGGTTATCCAAATGGCATCTTGTGATCAAATAGGTGATTATCATTGGCTGGATTGCTCATGAATTATTAATGAATTTGAGAACTGCATGTCATGCCTGTATATTTAGTATTTTTGCAGGTAGCCAAAACAATTTGCAGTTAGCCCTACGTGGACCAAACTTGCCCGCTTCGCTTGAAGCTTGCAAATTGCGACAGGGGACCGGGCATCGAAGAAATTTTTTTGAGTTATGTTTCATATTGTCAAAAATTAAGGGTCCGTTAATTTGCTCAAACCCGATTGCTCGAAGAGTTTCATATATCAAGCCGACAAGACTGACGGCTAATGAGTACAATTCTGCCACAGAACAGGAAATTAGTCGAACCACACAACGCTTGTTTAATTAAATATTTGTATTTTTACTATTTTATAAGAACTTGAAATGAAATTGAAAATCATCAAATTGATCAAAATACAAGTATACGATTATGAGTTCAATAATCAATTTACAAGGTGACCTTCTGACTAAGGATTGCAGTTAGCTTCAGGCGCTTGAAGGTAGCGTCGCAACAACCTCGCAAGCCAGGGTCTTTTACCTGCGCTCGGGCTCCGGCGAAGACCCTGGTTCCCTCTGGTCACGTGAACCCCCAGATTGTAGGGGTAATTCGAATTGCCGCCTCTTTGCCACGTAGGGAGGAGTGGTAGGGGGAATTCAAGAGCGAAAACTAAAAATCAATAACTATGCCTATGGAAAATACGGCCATTTACGCTCTGTATTAACTCATGTTTTGGGTTTTGTCGGTTTTTGTGTTATCTTTTATGAAATATGTCACCGCTTGAAAGCTTTTTACACCTATTTGATATAATTTGCATGGCTGGAGGTCTGTTTTACACCTGGACGTGGAGCCATTATTTATCAACGCAAAGAAAATAAAGCATTAAAGGTCAAATGCACACTTATACAAAGTCAAAGTACAGTATTCAGTAGCTCTCAAGCTATGGCACAGCGAAAGGAAACTCCAAAAATGATTTATCCGAAGTCCGCTTTGTTTTCGGAATGCAAGTGTCACCTTTGTGGTAGTATTATCGGCAAGAAGTATTGCAACCGAACCTATTCTTAGAGGTAGCTGTATAGCGAAATAAAAACCTGCTTCGTATCGCAGAATTTGTGAATTGTGAAATTCTTGCGTGTGATGTCCGATCGGATGACGGATTTTCTAATCTTCCTAAATTAACATTAAATTAAAAGAATGGAGGCCAAAAAAAAACACCCAAGACAGTGAAGTCAATCGAATGTTTATTTAATATTAAAGCAGAGCGACTGGAGGGATATCTGCAGAAATGATAAACAACTTCGACATAGCTGTAGGAATTAAGTCAAGAAGGCATCCTCTCACAAGCACAAAGTTCAGAGAAAATGTACATGGTGATGTTATTTTATCTCATCTCTTGGAATTGAAACCATTTGCAATACATGATCACTTTCATGAAAATTTCTTCACAGATATATCATCAGATACATTAGCAACATTATAGACAAATTGTCGCTGCATTTGATGACTAGCTAAACAATCGCAAGAGGAACATTCACCAAGCACTTATACCAGTGGACACATCAGAAGATAAGGAGGAATTATTATGACTGTGAATACTGTAACACTTGCACGAATAAGCAACAATGATTTGTATGGCTGTAGCACAGGCTACAAAACTATACCTTAGCTTGAAAGGATTAATAGATGCACAAATCAAATGGCACTTGTTCTATACTATAATGCAGCTATTCCAATGATTAAGGTTAGTGTCACAGACAATAGTTAAATGTACAATTGAACGCTAAAAAAGATACTATTTTAACACATCCATAGCCTCATGGGAATACAAATTAAATTGGTAGTCATAATGTATTTGAGGTGTTAAACTTATTGAAAACTATCATTATCCATTAATCATTTAGCACTCATATTATTGTACATCTAACTATTGTCTGTGTCAACTTTAATTGAAATAGCTATATGGTTACAGTATACTGTATATATACATATATATATAATATTCAATTTAGAATTTTGTTCTGGCACTGCTGTATGGGTTTTTGTACTGTCCATGAAGTAAATTGAGTTTATATGATTTTAATTTGTGATTAATTGTGTATTCATTTGGTACCAAGCAAAGTGAAGAATATTTCACAGGCCCAAAATATTTGTCTAATCAGGTAAAATCATTCCCTTTCCATATATAAACTACACTCAACACATAAACATTGTGTTTTGCATACAGTACAGCATAAATTGGGTTGCAAATGTCCCTCAAGGCATCAATATCAGCCGTGCTTGTATCTGATGCTTTTTCGTAAAAGATCTCATCATATCTTTCGGTCAGAATTTGCAACCAACTCAAAGCAAACATGCAAGCCAAGTGATTTTTTTATGTGCCTTCGGTCAAGTTTATATGCTGTAGCAGTCATGCAATAACGACTGGTACGTTATAAAATACAACACACGACTCAGACTACGTTTGGCATCATAGTGAACAAAATTGAGATAACAATATAATGGATGATTGAAAAATAACACTGATGTAGAATTAGTTTTGTCTTTTGGTTAAGTTCAGCTACATCGCAATCAATCTCTTGGTTGTCACATTTTAATGGCTGCTGAAAAACATTTATTGTATTTATACATGTAAAACTTTTTAAATTCATATCTATCTAAACGATCTATCTCTGATACTCAGTTTATCGCACATAATTTTCGAGCTGGATTGATTATCAAAGGCGCGTTCGCGATATATTGTAACGAGCAGCATTACTCATTTACACAAACGCCACGAGTTGGACGTTCTTCTAACGCTCTTTTAGCGAAAAGCATCAAAGGCAAAAGCTGGTAAATCAGCGACTCGCCATATTACCGATTGGAAAAATTGCCAGTATATATATACACGCCAAAGGACAGCTTTTCCAAGCAAATAACCTGCTTGGGCTTCAAAATAGTGTTTGCATACAAAATAATAGAAAACTGCAAACAAATAAGAAAAATAATACATTTTGAATGTTTTTGCATATTACAATTGAAGTCGCTTTCTCATAGCTTTTCTACAGTCACTCCTCGGCTAGGCTTGCAAACACAACATTTAACCGGAAGTTGTAAATTACAACATATCACATTTCAACCACCCTCCCCTAGGACTTCTTGTTGTCATAATTTTTAGGAGGTCACGTGACCAGAGGGAACCAGGGTCTTCGCCGGAGCCCGAGCGCAGGTAAAAGACCCTGGCTTGCGAGGTTGCGGTACTGTATGTTTCTATGCTGCTACTGATTCTATGTTTCTATGATTCTATGTTTCTATCATTCTATGCTTCTATTGCTTCCATGTTTGTATGCCTGTATGTTCATATCCTTCTATGTTTCTGATCTACGAAGTGACAATATACGCGCTGGTCATATTCAGCAAATTTTCTCCCAGTACCGCAGGCTCGCATTCTCAGCGGACTTGTGCTGAAAAATTGAAACTTGCATTTTGCACAGAACTGTCCACTTAAGAGTGGGAGAAATTTTTCTAAATTTGACCAACGTGATGGGCATCAAAATATTGTTCAGGCCTGTTATCAACAACATTGTTACAGGCTAGCCGGCTAAGCGTTTTTTGCTGTATATAGGCTATTAAAGTACTGTAGGTAATACAAGTAAGCGTTAATACTTTATGTAGTCGGTCACTGAAAAGCCCCAATGGGGAGTGAGCTGAATAATGTACATATGTAATGTATCTTTGAAAACCCCAGCAACTTAACGCACCAAACAGTGTCTTGTTTATTGTTGCAAGCATTTAAGTGATATATACCGGGTGGCGCAAAAAAAAGTTAACCTGTTTGATTTATTTTAACTTAAAAACTAAAAGAGCTACTACACCTAAACTACGTGCATTCAGTATTGTCTAACTTAAATTTTGATATACGCCCTGTGCATTTTCGTGCAATATTGACCGAGAGAGCTGCGTTTAAACTTGAGTAACCATTTTTGAAAGTGTCGAGAATTAGCCAAAAACGGCCTATCAAATATTTAATACAGCGCGAAATAACCTGTGCTTAGACGCACTATAGAGTATAGTCAGAAAGTACACGTAACACGTTCGTTGTCAGAGACCTGCCCAACGCCGCCGGTATAACCTCACGAGCATTATTTACCCTTGCATATTCTAAACATATCGAAACTCTTTGGTCCTTCGTTAAACGAGGCGTATTTATAAAAAAACACTTGACGTTTCTTTCTTGGAACATTAGAATTTGATTCCCCAGGGTCATTGAATATTTAGGATAAATCTTTTAATCAAAATCACTTCATAATTTAATTTTCTTGCATTTCCAAAGACCTTAAACAAAAATAAAAGAGCACATCTATCCAATAAACATTTTTAATTTTGAACTTCACTTCATTGAAACGAATATTTACGATAAAATGGTAACGGTTATCAAATTAGTTTAACGGCCTGTTAAAGGCACAGTTCAGCCTTTTGAACGATGGTTTTTAAGGCGCATTTGAGCCCTTCTAATTGAAAAAACTAACTAGGAAAATCAATTAAGCATAATTCAAAATCAGTAAACTCGATGTTTTTAACAATATAAATGTTTTAAAATGTTAAAAACATTAAGTTTGGTGATCTTGAATTATGCTTAATTGATTTTCCTAGTTAGTTTTTTCAATTAAAAGGGCTGAAATGCGCCTTAAAAACCATCATTCAACAGGCTGAACTGTGCCTTTAAACTAATTTGATAACCGTTACCATTTTATCGTAAATATTCGTTTCAATGAAGTGAAGTTCAAAATTAAAAATGTTTATTGGATAGATGTGCTCTTTTATTTTTGTTTAAGGTCTTTGGAAATGCAAGAAAATTAAATTATGAAGTGATTTTGATTAAAAGATTTATCCTAAATATTCAATGACCCTGGGGAATCAAATTCTAATGTTCCAAGAAAGAAACGTCAAGTGTTTTTTTATAAATACGCCTCGTTTAACGAAGGACCAAAGAGTTTCGATATGTTTAGAATATGCAAGGGTAAATAATGCTCGTGAGGTTATACCGGCGGCGTTGGGCAGGTCTCTGACAACGAACGTGTCACGTGTACTTTCTGACTATACTCTATAGTGCGTCTACGCACAGGTTATTGCGCGCTGTATTAAATATTTGATAGGCCGTTTTTGGCTAATTCTCGACACTTTCAAAAATGGTTACTCAAGTTTAAACGCAGCTCTCTCGGTCAATATTGCACGAAATTGCACAGGGCGTATGTCAACATTTAAGTTAGACAATACTGAACGCAATGCACGTAGTTTAGGTGTAATAGCTCTTTTAGTTTTTAAGTTAAAGTAAATCAAACAGGTTAACTTTTTTTGCGCCACCCGGTATATATATATATATATATATATATATATATATATATATATATATATATATATATATATATATATATATATATATATATATATATATATATATATATTTATGTACTATTTAAAGCACGCGTAGGAGTGTTTTATCACATATAAAACACGACGCGTAGCGGAGTGTTTTATATGTGATAAAACACGACTACGAGTGCTTTAAATAGCTTAAAAAACGACCCATCTTCTGATGAGTACATTAGCGAAGTAATTTTTAAAATAAACTTTGTCTAAACCGAGAAAATCAAAGCTAAAGTTTATGTAAATTAACATGATTTTATATCACATATAAAACCACGACACGCTTATGATTTTTCTTTGTGTTTTGCTCCTGAATTATTAATGAGTTATATATATATATATATATATATATATATATATATATATATATATATATATATATATATATATATATATATATATATATATATATATATATATATATATATATATATATAGCTTAAGATTTTGGTTTACGAAACACAAACAGTGCTCAATACCATATAGATAGAGCGTAATATAGCTTTTCGTTTTACCTCAAAGAACCACAACAGTCTGTTTCATCTGATGATTCCTATACGGATGAAACAGACTGTTGTGGTTCTTTGAGGTAAAACGAAAAACTATATATATTTTGTTACTTTTTATTCCAATCATGACTGTAACTTGTTGAAGAATTTTGGACATCTACTGATCTACAATAGTTGGAAGGGTTTCGTAGATGGAATACAATACAATGGAAATTCCGAAGAAATTCATATTTTTAATTCAACGTTTTGACTACTGTTGAGTCATCATCAGAAATTGGCTAATTCCTGATGATGACTCAACAGTAGTCGAAACGTTGAATTAAAAATATGAATTTCTTCGGAATTTCCATTGTATTGTATTTTATTAGAATACTCAGTGGTTGCCATAAATTTCATAGATGGACTACATTAAATTAATCCATGAATCAACTAGAATTTCATGTGAACTGTGTTCCTTTATATTGCGTTAGTAGTAGGTTAACCAAGATTTAGGGTTGGAAACGAGCAGCTTAGTAATGTCAGCCTGAGCGATGCCTTTATGCAGCATTTTTGGTACAGTGTAATGAAGGATATGTGAAAACCCTACTCCACCAAACTTGGTTAGATTATGGCATGTGTGTATGTCATGGGATATCAATATTTTGTCTATATAACCTTCATCAATCAAATGGCGAATCTTCTCAATGCGTTGAGCGTCCGACATATATGGCGTCATATAAGAAATTTCGGACCCGAAAAAGTCATATTCTAAGTAAACGCCCGTGTCGGCAAGTTCAATCAGGAGCTCATTTCTCGGAATTGTGCGATCTAGATGAGCCATGACGCTGCGTCTGGCGTCGCCGCCGGCTTCTTGGAACAGGCGCAAGACTTCGAAAGGTGCTTGTGGGTCCGCGCCGGGATGGATCATAACGGGGGTCTGGGTTTGAGTTTGCGATTCGGCAGCGGCCTGGAGATTACGTTTCTCAACATCTGTTAATGGCCACGAAGTTCCGATTTCACCGATAATGCCAGGTTTGACTTCAGTGTCTTTAATGCCATCGTTGATCTCGGATATCATGTTCTGTAATAAAAATATTAAAAAACTCATTAATAATTCATGAAGAAAACACAAAAGAAATCATGGGCGTGAAGGAGTCTGTATATGTGATACAGACTCATGTTGATTTACATAAACTTTAACTTTGATTTTCTCGGCTTAGACAACGTTTAATTTTAAAATTACTTCGCCAAAGAACTCATAAGATGAGTCGTTTTTTAAGCCATTTACAACATTCGCGTTCGTGTTGTATCGGATATACAAACTCTCGCCTTCGGCTCGAGTTTGTATATCCGATACAACACGGCCGCTCATGTTGTAAATATGTGCCAATATGTAAACATGCCAAATTGTAAACAAAAACATGGCTAGGTACGTAAAAAACAAAAAAAAAACACACTAGACGGGTAGTTTAATAAAAAGTTTTCTCACATTTAAATCTAAAAAGAAACAGAATTTAAATTTAAAAAGTTTATTTAAATTTAAAATTTTAGACCGGGAGGCGTGTGAACATTTCTTGAAAAATTGTCGAATACCGAACTTAAGACACAAGAGTTAAGCAAACTATTAAATAGTTAAGCATTTGTACACGCTTAAATTGTAGAGTAAATCATTACCTTTAATTAAATATGATCAACGCAAAAATTATACATGCTACGCAAAAAAGGTATTGAGAAAAACGCGGATCATATGAATCTACGAAAATATCTTTGTATGGTTCAGTTAAAGAATGTTTCATACAATAAATAATTTATCGACAGTCGCCTTTAGTTCATTTTCTTGTATATTACGACTTCTTGCACATGTAGACTGTAATTATTTCTAGTTTTTAGGTTGTCACATTCATTATTCCGCGTGCATTTTCACAGAAAAGGCAAAACATCGAAGTCGTTTCACTCCGCCATTAGGGTGGGGGGTCGATACCTCCGATTAGGGGTTAGAGTGGGGGGGGAGGGTGAGGGACAGGTTATCAATGTGTCTGTACGATGATATACATCGTATATAACAGTTCACATGTATGATGATATACATAATCGATTTTAGTTTGACAGTATGGTGATATACATCATAAAAATGAATGGCCCATGTTGAGTTAGCAATAAACCAATAGACCTTATGCATAATGACGTCACAAGGCTTGATGCCCGCGAGGAATGCTGGTCTCAGTAGTCATCGCCCGGGAAAATTAAACAATTCAAAATGGCCACTATCGAAATTTTCCCGGGCAATGACTACTAAGACCAGCATTCCTCGCGGGCATCAAGCCATGTGACGTCATTATGCATAAGGTCTATTCGGAATTTCCACTGCGTATCCAAATGGCGCGTTATGAGTCACGATAAATTGCAGTTCAACCATAATAACATGTAGCTAGCAGCTGAGAAGAATTAGAATACGCATATCAAAGTATTCAACAATTTAATCATCATTTGAATATGCAAAAAGTTGCCCAAAGGCTTTGCCTTCCGCACGGTTGATTCGCTTTAATAGAAAGTACAAATATATTATTTATTGATTACATGGTACAGTAGGTATAGTATGCCTTTCAAACAGTACTTTTTACATTTAAGCTACCTTCAATTTAAATGAACATTGTGTATTTTATTTGATCGGTCAAAATGTCCGTGCAGAACAAAATTGATCGGCCATTTGCAACCAACAAGAGGGAAGAGCCTGAGAACGAGGTTGGGCCATTCGGTGTTTTTGTTCGGCAAATAACCGATTGCCGCGGCGTTTAATCAAGTAAATACGGTACATGAACATATCAATTTATATCAACGATTGCAACATGGTGTGACATGATCTAGCCATTTATGGCTATAACCGGAAACTATACTCGGAAATTTGTGGAATGGTCAAATTATTTATGGACATAAACATAAACGAAATCAGTGAATCTCCACACTCAAAGACAATTGCATATAGCGTCTACTTCCTTAGATGAAAAAATTCTTGTTCTATAACTGCCCCCTTCTGGCCTTCTATGGTTCTACCCCCCCCCAATACCTGAGTGATCTTTTCAACTGACAATGACTTCACCTCCCCCGGGACTGTCTCGTCGACGAAATACCCGGTACCACAGACCATATGTACCCCGGATGACTTCGATATATTCACCATTTTTATAATATCTCGATTTATTCCGATTACAGTATTTTCTACCACGGTCGCTCCCCCAGCTTGTTTGAAAATCTTTAGATCTGCGATCACCGCTTCTTGCTCATTGTACATGCTGACATTCACTTTACTTTTATAAAGATTATGTCGTAACCAGTTGAGGTTTTGCATCGTAATAGGAGCGGTGTATCTCTCCCTTTCTTCGTCAGTTGCTGGTAGTGTACAGAAGTAACTGCAGTCCATAACTACATGTTCATGCGGCAAAGTTAGACCCAAATCCTCGGCGTTTATAGCTCCCAAGACGGTTTCAACTCGAGACTTTGCCATGTATATGATATATGATAATTCTCACAAACCAGATGCACTGTGCAAGAGTCAAATTACATTCACGTTCCAGTGTATTATATGCAGTGCCGAGTGCCAAATAATAATATGAATTTTCTTTGAATAGGTAATTCCAGCTGGAGACTAAATTTTGATCTAGGCAAGAAAAGAAAAATCCATCACCACAGCTAGAAAGAACTTGTTAAAATTAGTCAAATTGCAAGGTTTGGCCGCGAAATGTTGTAAAATGCGGAAAATATAGCCCTGCGAAATTTGCAAATTTTGTATTAATTTGTATACGCGCGGAAATATGCACCACATTTGGGCCGAAAGTGGTGCATTTTCCCGTGCGTAATACAAATTTATAGTATAAAAAAACGGCAAACTTAGTGGGAAAAGTCGAGAAAGATGAAAGAAAACCGGGAATGTATGAAAGATGAACAGTTGGAAATATGTTAGGTCCGGAAAATGCTTTGCCTCTGCTCAAGTCAGACACATATATTTTTAGTTCTTAAAGTCTAATATATAGCCTAAAGATGGTTCGCTACAGATTGTTTTAAAGATGGTTCGCTACAGATTGTTTAGACTTTAGCGACACTGAAATATCAGTGGTGCCTAAATTACTTTGAATTTGTACTCGTGTAAAAGTAGAAGTAATTAACAATAAAACGACTCAGTGAGTAAGAGTAAAAAGTACTGGAGGTAAAATTAACGTACTTAAGTAAAAAGTACAAAGTATCCTTAACGAAGTAAAAGTAAAAGTACTATTGTCTATAGTGGGGGGGGGGGACTTCTCCAATGGATTGACACCCAGTGCTCTCACAATCAAATTTTCGAATTCCTTAGAAAAAGCTCGAAAATTCCTCAGATTTCCTTAAAATTCCTTAAATTTGGTAAGGGGCCATTCACGAAGGATCTCTGAGCTGAGGGGGGGGAGGGGGGTTTGGAATATCAGGACAAACTCGGACATAGGGGG
>CACRXK020002025.1:25367-47071 GCA_902702795.2 Paramuricea clavata | reverse complement strand
TTAATAGCATTGAATGAACCGAAGATATGAAACGTCAAAGTCGTATATTTGCACTGGTGTAAATACGTGAGTTTGACAAATAATTAAAATAAATACATTACTGTAAGATGGGCGGGACCATGCGGTGGGCGGAACTCAGAATGTGTAGTTTTTGGGCAGGCGGTATTTCCAGCTTCTACCGCCTGCTACGCAGGCTATGTGTGATACGGACCTCTGAACAGCCATGGACCTGGAGTTACAGACAGGCTTTTAGCCAGGGTCCTAAAAGAGGGCGACCAATTTTGGTATACCGAAACATCTACAGTAAAGAGGGGGGGGGAGAAAACGTTCTCTGGAAAACCTTTGAAGTTTACGTTGCTTCATGTCAGCATCTGGTCCAAGCTTGTTCGAAATTTTTAAAACACACTTGGCTTTGTGAGTTTGTGCCGCTATGATTCTTTACTTAACTACGACATTTTCATTCAGCCAGGTACACCATCAAATTGATCAAAATGTCAAATGTATAATAATAATGAGAATTGAAGCTATTTCGTTTCAGATATATTAATATACTTAGGGGAATAATTGAAAATAATTTCCCTTTTCCCCCAGAATTTGGGCGTCCAAAGGCGTCCACTTTTCGTTCTAGGGGCGTCTGGCTAAAAGCCTGGTTACAGACCAGGTCAAAATAAAGTAAATCACTTTTAATGAATAATTAAGCCCGGATCACACGAGGATGAGAGTGGGAGAGTAGGCAGTTACCTGTACGCGACCTTCGTTGTATAGCTGTTCTTAATGTTTTCCCAACACTATCATGTATTCTATTTTAGTTAAAACATAGTTGGAACAGTGATGAGAGTTTTATTTTGTTAATCTAGAGCTTGCAAAGTCCCATGTAACAATGGTGACTGCTAACTCTCATCAACTCTTATCACTCGTTTGATTAGGGCTTTCGTCCGTATCTTGGGTTTGTATCTACAATGTCATCTACGTACCTCGGCCCCCATGGCATCGTAATCTCGAGCTCTGGTAAAAGATCGCCCTAATTTTGAGATCTTCCCTGTCGCTTTGTCTATCGTGATGATATCTCTAAAAAGGCACAATATCACTTTAAATTTTTACTGTCACTGCAGAAACAGCCAGTTTTGGGTACGATTTAGAGAGTTAAGCCATTTTTCCAGTGTTTTCTTGCAGGCAGTAGGAACATAGTCTACAATTAATCAAGATGTGATTGTTTGGAAACTGAACAGAATGTGTTGTTTTTGTCCGGGTTAATGTTAATTTGTACACGGTCACGGTGATTCAGCTCATTGTTCTTTCGTATAAGGGAATAACAATAGCCAGGTGATCTTGTGTTCGTATTTTAGCCAATCAGCGCTCAGAAAGGGTTGTCCGAATAGAAATCCATTTTGATGTATTCAGTCAATTATATCTTTCGTTATTCTTTATGAAACTAGTTGAAATTTTGTGATTATGTTTGGTTATGAGAACTACAGTATAGCTCTAACAAAAATATGGAATCAAAATAAAGTATATTACAGGAGATATTCAGTTGTTTTAATCATAAAATGGATTTCTATTTGACAACTAGTGCCAGTACTTTTCCGCGTATCAAGATCACCTGGAGGGATAGTAGTGTCAAGGTCTTCTATTTTGTGGCTTTAAAGTTTGCTAGACCTCCAGACCATCATATCTTGGCAAACTATGATCGGAAGTACATGCACAACGTATACAATATATTTAGCAGACTGGCTGCAAGTTAGTGATTTATTCGTACGAGTTGTCATTTCAAATGCTCCAATTCGGATTGGACTAGATTTCAAATCCTAGTCGGAGTTGAAATACTACATAAAAGTGTAAAGGAGAAACCTAAATATTTCCTTACCCAGCTTGTACTTTCTCTTTCGTTATAGACTCGATCATTTTTGTGCCCAGGTCGTAAATTGTTTCCATTTCTGTTGTTTTCAATGTCAGTTTACCAAGTTTTGAACCCTGGGAGAAATTAAACAAACCATCAAACACAGCATACCTCAGTCAGAATAACATATCTTTTATGTTTGAGGTTTTTTCGTTATCTTCGTAAACTGAATCAATAAAATTTCGCACGGTTGGTGCAAGTGGTGACGATAAAACTGCAGTGTAAAGGAAATGCCTGAAAAAGAGCCTTGTCAAAATGTCGAAGTTCTGCCTATTTTTTTCAGGTAGATGTATATCCTTCACATCACAGCTTTCTGGAGCTAGATGGTGATTTCACAGTCTGACAGTTCAATACAATGAATACATGGATTATAATGAATATTTTTCTTACCGTTCCAGTCGCAGGTCTGTCAATTTGTATCTCAACGACTTCACCTTCTATTATTTCAGTTTCCTCCCTGGTAAAAAAAAGATAAGATGAAGAGTATACTATGATACTATCACAGAATAGAGACCACGCAGAACTCCGACTCAGTCAAAAAAGCGTAATGCCACGCCACGATATGCAATGATTCATCATCAAAATGCACTCGTAAAAAGACACACGATGTCACTTGTAATGAAACTGTAATGCCATCACTTGCGATGGAGTCAACGAAGAGAACACTCCAAAGAACAGGCAGGAACAGTGTATGTATGTAGTAGTGCCATATAGTAGCAGCCGTGGTTTGTGCCTGAACTGTCTTCGCCAGGAGGGTCCCGCTTTTCTTACGAAGGGCACACAGTAGAAACTATTTTAATGTTTTGTGGTAGTGGTTTTTGGGATATGCCGGATACCGGTAAATATAGACATCTGGCAGTATCCGGTTTCACGGAAAATCTTGCCAGATATTTATCTGATAGTACTGGAATTTTTATTAGAACCATGAAACCGAAAATATTACGTTTGGCTGTTTTGTGTATTAAGAAATTGCCTATGCCACGAATGTTTATTACATAAGGAGATAAAGTACATGCTTAAACAATGAACTATATTTATATGAGGAAAATTAGTGAAGCATTGTCCAAATAACACCATTATTGGCAACACAGTATCCAGTATATACTGGCATATTGGCAACACAGTGTCCAGTATATTCCTAGTGGTTCCATTTACAGCAATACTGCACATACTTGATTCTGACTCCAATTGAGCGTCGAAAAGCTTGAGTGAGCGCTTCAGTCTTACTCATTTCCAAAGAAAAGATCTCACTACCAGCAATACTGGTGAATGGTGTATCTGGACCCAATGACTGAGCCATACCTAAACGATATTTGCATAGCAATAAGATTCCCACCAACTGGAGTTGAGGATTCGTTCTTCAATCTGATCTTACCATTGAACATAATGCTTTCTTAATCAAAATAACCAATCTCGAATTTCTAATAAAGCCCCCTCTATTATTAACCAGCCATGCAACCACACCCTGTTCAATGGCCACGTGTCATCGTCCCAGAAATTCCTTTGTTCTAACTTGTATAATTTCAGGTTACTGAATGAATACTTTTCAGCAATTTGTATTAAGCAGCAACAAAAGCATACCTCGTGGCAAGGGTTAAGGCCGAGACACACTGGACGCAATTCGACAACGCGGCGCAATTTTTCAGTTTTTGAAAGTTAATAAAACAGCCAATGAAAGGAAATTTTAAAAGATATGTAGATCAAACAATTCAAAATGTTATAGCGCTTCTACTGTAAATATTTGGAAAACACAAACCAGGATCAAAGTTATCCGGTGTGTCTCGGCCTTTAATTATACAGTAGGGACCTTTCGCAAATAGGTGACGGCAACGCGACGACGACGGCCAAAACAAACTAGTTCAAATAAGTAACTTTCAGAACAACATGTTTTGTATTATCCGTTGATGAATTTATTGCAGTTTAAGAAGGTTAAGACAGAGGTTTATATTCGAGAAGACTTCAACTAAGCCAATACAAAACGTGAAAATCGTTGGTTTGCTGTTGTAAACAAAGCAAGGACGTCTAAAACTCCCAAGGGCAAGGGACCTTTAATTATGCATTTTCTTTCTACACTGTCATAGATTTCATTGTATTAATACCCGTCGCTGTCCTGGTAGCTAAAGGTCCCTAATATAGAGGCCCGACGGTAGTTTAGCATCGAAGCATGCAACCAATTATTCAAAAGTTTTAAATGGTTTCATGCACGTTGCAACTTCATAGCTGTGTGGTTACATAACAATACTGTAGCTACAAGACATAACAATACTAACCCATTGCTAATGCAGTTTTCCCAGTGCCAGGTTGTCCAGCTATAAGAACAGCTCTTCCTGCAATTTTACCTTCCTAAAATTTATCATATTGTTTTATACACTGAACTAAGATTGACAGAGAAAACAAAATGTAACGTATATTATGATCATAACGTTTCCAACGTGACTCTTTCATGTTTGTCTAAAGTTGTTCTTAGGGGCTGTTCATATGAGCCAGGCGAGCAGGGATGAATCTTGTCACGAAAACTTTCTTCCTGATCATAAAAGATCATTTGTAGGGTTGTGCGATATTAAAAAAATTATCTCACGATTATTGTCAAGGAAATTATCACGATATTCGATATCGCGATAAATGAAATAAAAACAATGACCACATTTTTCAATTTTAATTAATATCAACGCATAGTAAGCTTATACTGTATATTAAAAACAAGTAAAACAACAAATTAAAGAAATATGAAGGATTTGTCTAGTCTAATATTTACTGTTCATAAACCAGAACTGTCTATGCAGTGTCTACTGTGTCTCTGCTGGCACAAATGCTGTGGCCACGCAGCGCAAGCAAAGCCTGCAATTCCATTGTTCAGCGCATTATTAAATACATAAATATTAACAGGGTGAACAGGGTGGACTTCCGTCTACGCATGCGCGAGAAACGTAAGCGTGGAGTGCACGTGAGCGCGAGTTAATCGCGTGACTGAATTATAAAAACAAACATCAAATTTGCAAAAACTACTCGTGTTATGAAGTCGTTTTCTTGTTTCTTTAGTGTTTCTACGCTCACAATTTTAGGCATTTCCAACTTAGAAGTGTTTGCTTTGGAATAAGAACGTGAAAGTAGAAATAAAAACTTTGTTGCAGCAGTTTAATTTCGCAGTGCAAATATACCTGTTTTTAATATGTATATCCTTTTCGAAGTGAGATATACAAGTGCAAATTGACCTTCTTTAAATTCGTACTTGCCCTATTTTTCACTCCATAAAAACTACTTTTATCGATGGAGAAACTATTTGACTCTAAAAATAAGCTTGAATTTTTGTGGTGATATAGGCTCAGTTCTTTGCAAACAGTGATTTAGTACTCGGTAGTGTAGTTGTTGTTTATGAACAAAAGTCTAAAATGAACTCAACATCCGTCAACAAAAAGGAGTCGCGCTTATTACTACTCTGTAGAGGATAGACAATTAATTTAACTCACTAGGAACCCGTTCTACAATATAAACTAGAAATCGGCCAACAAATTGCCACGAAGTACTACAATGAAAATAGGGTCTCTGAACTACCAATTTCACCAAACGGTCAAGTTTCTCTGCAAAGATCGGCCCTTTGCCCAATTTTCCTCGAGTAGATCATCGTGTTTTTAAGTCAAGGATTATGTATACTTTAACATAAAAGAATAAAAAAAGTGGTGATAAAGGGTAGATTTTGAATAAAATACGAATATCTGTATACAAGATCTGAGCGTTATTATGAAGCACTTGATACTTTTTCCAACAACATATTGCGATTAATTTTTTACAAAATTAAAAATATTCACACATTAAAGATATGAAAATGTAGCTTGCATTACAAAGAAATGTTGGCTTACCTAAGTTATACCTTACACGTCGATTAAATTCAAGTAAAGCCCTTTCAAAGACGCGTGTCACATTAAACTACAGGTCACATGGCGGTAGAGAACTCGACGAAGTATTCAGGATATTTCATAGCCAGTTTAAACCCTGCTGTGCACTATTCCTGTGAATTATGATGCCCAACACACCGGGTAACAAAATTTACCACTTTGTTCGGCTGTTTCAAGTACACTTTTAAGATACAAGGTCCGATTATATCATGTTCTTCGAAGCATCTGCTCAAAACAGTCCAACATAAATGTCGCCACTCATCTTCTTCGTATGAAAATATAAGTTTTCCTTTCAATTGCTTTGCTTTAAAAACAATCATTAGGTTGTTGAAGAGTTAGCCTGCAAGTTCCAACGAAAAAACCCCCGATGCTTTCAAAAACCAGTGAATCACAATGCTGTAAACTTCAACATCCTTAGAAATTGTAAGCAAAACATCGAAAAGCAAAATTTGCGGGAAAAAGCTCACGAGCCCGCACTATTTTCGTGAGCTTTTTCCCGCAAATTTAGCTTTTTCCCGCAAATTTAGCTTTTTGTTGTTTTGCTTACAATTTCTAAGAATGTTGAAGTTTTCTGCATTGTGATTCACTGGTTTTTGAAAGCATCGGGGTTTTTTTCTTTGGAACTTGCAGGCTAACTCTTCAACAACCTATTGACTGTTTTTAAAGCAAAGCAATTGAAAGAAAAACTTATATTTTCATACGAAGAAGATGAGTGGCGATATTTATGTTGTGCTGTTTTGAGCAGATGCTTCGAAGAACATGATATGATCGGACCTTGTATCTTAAAAGTGTACTTGAAACAGCCGAACAAAGTGGTAAATTGTGTTACCCGGTGTGTTGGGCATCATAATTCACAGGAATAGTATACACAGTGGCGTTTAAGCTGGCTATGAAATATCCTGAATACTTCGTCGAGTTCTCTACCGCCATGTGACCTGTAGTTTAATGTGGCACGCGTCTTTGAAAGGGCTTTACTTGACTTTAATCGACGTGTATGGTATAACTTAGGTAAGCCAACATTTCTTCGTTATGCAAGCTACATTTTCATATCTTTAATGTGTGAATATTTTTAATTTTGTAAAAAAATAAGCGCAATATGTTGTTGGAGAAAGCATCGAGTACTTCATAATAACGCTCAGATCTTGTATACAGATAATCGTATTTTATTCAAAATCTACCCTTTATCACCACTTTTTTTATTCTTTTATGTTAAAGTATACATAATCCTTGACTTAAAAACACGATGATCTACTCGAGGAAAATTGGGCAAAGGGGCAATCTTTGCAGAGAAACTTGACCGTTCGGTGAAATTGGTAGTTCAGAGACCCTATTTTCATTGTAGTATTTCGTGGCAATTTGTTGGCCGATTTCTAGTTTTTATTGTAGAACGGGTTCCTAGTGAGTTAAATTAATTGTCTATCCTCTACAGAGTAGTAATAAGCGCGTCTCCTTTCTGTTGACGGATGTTGAATTCATTTTAGACTCTTGTTCATAAACAACAACTACACTACCGAGTACTAAATCACTGTTTGCAAAGAAATGAGCCTATATCACCACAAAAATTCAAGCTTATTTTTGGAGTCAAATAGTTTCTCCACGGATAGAAGTAGTTTTTATGTAGTGAAAAATAGGGCAAGTACGAATTTAAAGAAGGTCAATTTGCACTTGTATATATCTCACTTCGAAAAGGATATACATATTAAAAACAGGTATATTTGCACTGCGAAATTAAACTGCTGCAACAAAGTTTTTATTTCTACTTTCACGTTCTTATTCCAAAGCAAACACTTCTAAGTTGGAAATGCCTAAAATTGTGAGCATAGTAACACTAAAGAAACAAGAAAACGACTTCATAACACGAGTAGTTTTTGCAAATTTGATGTTTGTTTTTATAATTCAGTCACGCGATTAACCCGCGCTCACGTGCACTCCACGCTTACGTTTCTCGCGCATGCGTAGACGGAAGTCCACCCTGTTATAAATATTAGCTTTTGTAACGTATTAAATTCGTATTTAATTCAGGAAATAGCTTTAATTCTTTTAAAAACTATATTTTCTAGGGAATTAAAGATTTTTTTAGGATTTTATAACAGCTATATAGACATGTGAAGCAATATCACGATAGTCATCGAGCATGACGATAATTTCGATATATCGTCGCTAACGTTTCTGCCTTCGATACGATGATCGTGATTGAAAATATCGCGATAAATCAAAATATATTATTTATTATTTTTAGTTAGTGTCAGATTAGATTTTTGATTGTGTTTAAACCTTTTTTAAATATCTTTTTGTTAATAACTCAATATTTTATAATAATATAAGTGTTTTTGATGGTTTATCCCATTCTTGGATTTCTGAAAACAGAAATTTAAACCCGGCCGGATTTTCTCTAAATCCGGCCGGATGCCGGAAAATTCGTTAAATCCGGCCGGAAATCCGGTGCACCCCTATTAGTTTGTGTGGTTGGACAATCAAAAGTACGCTGTTGTCTTTTGTAATGGAATGGTTATATGTAATGGAATGTTTTTGTGCTGTGCCATACAACCTAACATCTGTAGTATGAAAATAAATTCCTCTCGACTGTCTAACCTTGATCATCTCCAGAATAACTCCAGCAGCTCGTCTGGCTGACACTTGACCAACCATTCCTTGAGAAACCTTCAAAAATCAAACATTTGATAATTCTAATATCAGACGGCATTATAACACATTCCAATTATGGCCGTCTGTGGGACAAAAAGTACAAGGCCCGATACTACTCAGTATATATCTAGACTGAGGATGAATCATTGATTGCAACTGTAAAGATTTTGAGGTAATATTATTGGCAACTCTCTGACACTTGAGGAATTTAAAATTTTTGTCAAAAGTTTACGAATAATCAACCGCATGAGAATGAGATACATGTAGAAGGCTGGCTATATTTTTCCGCGGGTTCGATTCCCACCGTGGTCTGCAGGCTAACTTTTCAGCCTGCCCGGTGTGGATATACACTCAGAGTACAGTAATATCAAAAACATTATATTCACCTGAATAGTTACATAACATCAAAACACACACAAAAAAAAATGAATGATAAAAACTCTTGTAATGCCTAGAATATGTTTGACAGTTTTCGACAGTAAAAAGTTTCTCTCATCATATTCAAATTCTTCAACTTTACTTTAGTGAAGTAATATCTGATGATGACATTTTAATAGGTGAAATAAATGCAGTTAGTTCTGCTTTTATAAGTTTAGATCAAGAATCTAAGTACTATTTACAACATGAGCGGCCGTGTTGTATCGGATATACAAACTCGAGCCGAAGGCGAGAGTTTGTATATCCGATACAACACGGACGCGAATGTTGTAAATGGCTTAAAAACGACTCATCTTATGAGTTCAATGGCGAAGTAATTTTAAAAATAAACGTTGTCTAAGCCGAGAAATTCAAAGTTAAAGTTTATGTAAATCAACATGAATCTGTATCACATATACAGATACGACACGCTTATGATTTTTCTTTGTGTTTTCTTCATGAATTATTAATGAGTTTTTTAAATGTATATACAGACTGGGATACAATGTATGTACTGTATACATGTACTGTATGTCAGAATCAGATAATCATTATTGTTTAAATTGTTTTCATTGTGAACAGCCTTGGTTTACATTTCACTTTAAAGTTATTGCTAAATGCTTTAATAGGAGGATCAAGGTTCTTTTCACTCGAAATTACAATCTACAAAAACCTTTTACCATTACAAGCTTACTACTATAGACATACCTGTCTTGCTTCCAATGCATCATCTAAACCAAGACCACGAATGTGGGAATGAGCACCTAAATAATAATAAAAATATTAATTGAAACGCCTTTTAAAATTATCAAAACTCTACCTTGAAGCAAAAGGCTCTAGCGTTAGAGGAAACTAAACAGACTCATATATGAATTTATTGAATTAAATAGACTCATATATGAATTTACAACGACTTGATCAAAGAAAACTCTTCCAATTTTAAATTACTACCGTATTTAGGATAGTAAATAAGTTGCTACAGAAGAATACTGATCGACAATATCCGAATGAACATGATGACAAGAGCCTTGACAATTCATTTGCTGATTACTTCACTACTAAAATTGAAAAAATTCATGATGAAATCGTGTTAGTAAAGAATCTTCTTGTTGCACCCATTATTATTGAGAAAAGTCCTACGTCGGTATTTGATACTTTCAGACAAGTGACAGATAGTGATGTTTGGAAGCTACTTAGTAATTCTAAGATGAAGTCCTGCCTAATTGACCTGGCTCCTATTTTGGTATTGAAAGAATGCAAAGAATCGTTACTTCCTATTTACACTAGGATAATTAACCTCTCTTTGCAAAGTGCAGTAATGCCAGAACCTTTAAAGATCGCAATGTTAGATCCATTATTAAAGAAGGTCAATGCTGACTCTGATATTTTTCAAAACTTTAGACCAGTTTCGAATCTTAAATTTTTGTTAAAGCTCGTCGAGAGGGCTATGTTTGTTCAACTCAATGAATATCTTGTCGAAAATGAATTACATGAAGTCTTTCAGTCAGCCTACAAGCCATTTCATAGCACAGAGACATCTCTATTAAGGGTGCAAAATGATATTTTGCAGTCTTTGGACAAGAATCAATCGGTCATCCTTGTTCTTCTTGATTTGTCTGCTGCATTCGACACCACTGGGCACGAGATTTTATTATCTAGATTGGCAGCACGATTTGGAATCAGTGGAAATGTTCTTGCTTGGTTTAAATCGTACTTGTCATCTCGTAGTCAGTTTGTCAATATCAATGGCACTTATTCTTCCACCTACAATCTCAAATATGGAGTTCCACAAGGTTCTGTCCTCGGCCCAATTCTCTATTTGCTTTATACTGCCCCTGTGGCTGATATCATTAGGAGGTATGATCTTAGTTATCACATATATGCTGATGACACTCAGCTATATGTCTTTTGAGGCGAATAGTGACTCCCACTTGGTGAAGGCTCGTATTGAAAACTGTATAGCTGAAATACGCTGGTGGATGCTCTTTAATGGATTAAAGATCAATGATAAAACAATATCAGTTCTTACACACTCGAAGTTTCGGCCTTGACCTTCACTCGATGCAATCAAAGTTGGAAATGACTTGATTCCTTTTTCAGGTTCGGCTACTAATCTTGGTGTGATTATGGATGAGACACTCTCCTACGATGATCATGATAAGAAAGTTTGCAAGTCATTATTTCATTTGAGGAACATTTCTAGAATGACGAAAAAATCAGTGGAGGTCATAATCCATGCCTTGATAACAACGAAGTTGGACTACTGTAATTCACTCATGTATGGCTTGCCTAAACATCTTCTTTCAAAGCTGCAATCAATGCAAAACTCGGCTGCTCGGATTGTTACCTGGTCTCGGAAATATGATCATATCACGCCACTCTTAATTCAACCACATTGGCTTCCTGTTCATCACCGAATCGTTTTTAAATTTTTTCTTTTGGTTTATAAGTCAATGAATGAAGCCTGTCCATTTTACTTGTCTAGTTGTTTGCAACATCGAACATCTACTCGATCCCTCCGCTCAGTTGCAAATGAGCTTTTACTGGTGCCTTCTTCCAAAAGTAAAACTTATGGTGACAGATCCTTCGCTGTATGTGCTCCAAAACTATGGAACAAACTTCCATACAGTTTGCGGAAGGCATCCTGTATATTCAATGATTTGGTTTCTTGCACTTCACTTGGTGGAATTAATATTAGAATTAATATTAGAATCCTGTACATATCGACTTTTAAACTTTTTATTAGTAATAGTTCCCTGTATCTTTCTTTTGATTGATATAGATGGGTTTGTAAGTTTCTAATTATTTAAGTATATGTATATAATTGTAAATAATTGTATCTACTTCTTCCTATTTGTAAAGCGCCTTGAACTTTTGGATATGTGCGCTATAGAAATCGAGGATATTATTATTATTATTATTGAACAGAATAAAAAGCCAAACATGTTACCACTTTACAGTACTGAGAACATATGGTAATTTCTTTGCATATCGTTAAGTACTGGCTACACATTACGGATGCAAGTTTTCGATAAAACTCTGGCTGGCGAAGCTGCTCGAGTGTGTATGGATATGAATCTTCAACCAGCAATTTTTACGGATTATTTACTGAAAATGTGTAAAATTGATGTTGGAAATTTTAGGTACTTTACAGTCCCTCATGACACTCCGGGAAATTTTTGCCATTATTTGAAAAATACACTTAATGAA
Source organism: Paramuricea clavata (assembly GCA_902702795.2). NCBI lineage: Eukaryota > Metazoa > Cnidaria > Anthozoa > Malacalcyonacea > Plexauridae > Paramuricea > Paramuricea clavata. Next base: position 35,008 of record CACRXK020002025.1, on the reverse strand, counting down.
GAGTTTAAGAATTATTATAAAAAAAACAACTGAAAGAAAATGGAAAACTAAAAGTCTTCAGTAAAATAAAAAAAAATTTGAAATGGGAACATATCTAATAGAAATCCAAAATGTTAATTAAACACTGCCAAGCTGTTACAAAATTAATCCTTGCTGTGATAGAGTGTGCAGACATTGTGATCTGAATGAAGTTGGAGATGAACAACATTATGTGATGTCATGCAGAAATACAATGTTTGCAACTTTAAGACAGGATTTCATAGATGACTTAGTTATATGTGTTTATGCAATAAAAATAATTAACATCAAGCACGAGTTGTGATGTGGGCTATTGACCCCTCCCCGTCCAGCTGCTTGCCGGGTGTTCGGCTGCTTGCCGATGTGTGTATTTGTGCATCAGCATATTTAATTTCGTGATTTGTTCGTCTGCTTGTACGTTCGTTTGTCCCCTCACCATTAGTCCTTATGTCTGTCTGTGAAGCGCTTATTGTCTGTGTGTGTGTCCTTGGCACAGCGTAAATAGTGGGAGTAGTCCTTTTTGTCAACCTTGCTAGCAATGTCCGGTTTTGTGTTCGTTATTAGGCGCCTTTAGCTAGCAGGACGGCGACGGCTATTAATACAATGAAATTTATGACAGTGTAAAAAGAAAATGCATAATTAAAGGTCCCATGGGAGTTTTAGACATCGTCCTTGCTCTGTTTACAACAGCAAACCAAAGATTTTCACGTTTTGTACACAACGTCTGCCTTTCAAGCCGCGAGAAGTCGTCCTCGCCAAATTGGCTTAGTAGAAGTCTTCTCAACTATAAACCTCTGTCTTAACCTCCTTAAATTGCAATAAATTCATACAACGGATAATACAAGACATGTTGATCTTAAAGTTACTTATTCGAACGAGTTTATTTTGGCTGTCGTCGTCGCGTTGCCGTCACCTATTTGCTAAAGGTCCCTATTTGCATTATGCCGCACCCGCTCGTCGGGCTTGCTCCCCGGCTAGACCGGGTGATTTCTTTTAGATTGGTATCCTGCGTTATCCAGCGTTCTTTGGTTCCCCTTTGGTCGTTAGGTGCATATAGTTAGTCGTGCTCGGCTTCGTATGCTTACCAGGTAAGATGTCTCGTACGTTCATGTTACTATTCGTTCGGTGTTTTTTATTAATTCCGTCTCCACCTGTGGTGTGACGTTAGCTCTGTCCTTGGAGAGGCTAATTCTCGGCATCATTGATATTAGTTAAGTCGGGATGCTGGGATGGCTGAAAGTCTCTTCTACCGAGAAGACAGCTGCGCAGAATGGAGTTCATCGTAAGCCGGCTTGCCGAGTAAACTAAGCAGCCGGAACCTCTCCAACAGAGCTACACCCTCCAGAGAATCGCTTGCTTAAGCTCGAGTGCGTTAAATGTCAAATAAAATCAATCATTCTTTCATATTTTTCAAGTTAGAAGATTTGTTTCACTATGTTATGGCTATGCATAATACAAGCATCATGAGACGGTTTTCTAAATATTGTTATGATATTCTTTCAGTTTTTGACGAGATACAGTTATGTAGTTAGATATCATTGTTTATTGGCCGTACAAAGGATTTTTTCACCAGGGGAGCAGTAAGGCCTATATGCCGAAAAACGTCCCAAATATCCAAAGAATAATTAATAATGACAATCTAAAAATCGTAAATATAGTTTTCTCTGGGGGGGCAGTTGCCCCTTTGTACAGCCCTGTATTCCTACATGTTGTATTCTTAATATACCATTATTGGTATTTTTATTGGAATAAAGTTATTTATTTATTATCTAATGGTAATTACTTCTAAAACAGCTAAGGGATCATTCATTATTTATAACCGGGGGTGGGCTGGCAAAATTCAATTTACAACTAAACAAAATGTCTTGCCCCACCCCCTGCATTACAAAAAAATTCAATGACCCCCTTCACATGAATTCTAAAAAATAGTAACCCCCCCCACCAGCGACAATATAATAAATGTACAGTACAGTATAGAAATGAGCTCTTTAAACTTGTTGTAAAAGGCAGCAGATCTTTCATTTACTTGTGCTTTCAACAATTAATATGCAAGCCTATTTATCCCATTAAGCTGCAGAGTTTCCTGTTGACGAGTAAAATCATCTGACATTGTCAGATTTTTTGGTTAACCCATTAATCGCATGCCGAGCGCCGAAGAGGCTAAAGCTGTGGGTCATACCATTTTTAGCTGCTAAGAGTGTAGTAAAAAGTTGCTCAAAAAGGAAAAAGTTGCTTCAAGTTGCTCGAGCCGAAAAAAGTTGCTCCAAACACAAAAAGTGGCTCAAAAGTTGCCGAGCACAATCAGGACATGCCTAGCAGAGCTTCCCTGTTGACGAGTGAAATCAGTTAGGAGTATAGAGTTAGGAGTATAGAGTTAGGAGTATAGGGTTAGGAGTATAGGGTTAGGAGTAGGGTTAGGGTTACAGTGCCATAAGAAGCTCTTTTTTATTGGGGAGCTGAAAGCAAGGGCCAAAGGCCCAAGGAAATTTTTAAATTTAGAGTCTTTGAAATGCAATTTCCTGGACTTTGGGGAAGATTTGACAGAATTCCGATGGTAAGAAAACAGCATTCTAGTATGTCGAAATTTACAATTTAGTAGCACTAAATGGGTGGAGGCATATTTAATTAACTATATATTGGATAAGTTGTAGGAAATATGAGTAATATCTTCATTCTTTGCAGTTTGTCATGGGGATTAATTAGCCGCTTAAAATTAATTAATTGTCAGTATTTTAAAGGTATATTTATTATTTATTTAAATGATAAAGGCTGCATGATTTTGGAAAAAGAATGATTATTAGCAATTATTGGGGGGGAGGGCTGCAGCCCCCCAGCGCCCCCAGTTGCTACGGCCCTGGGTTAGGAGTAGGGTTAGGGTACTACATCAATGAACTACAAAAACTGCTAAACAGCTAGTGACTCGGACATTTGACTCGGGCTCGGATTTGACTCGGACTTCACACGGTAAACTGACAAACTCCTAATAATACTAAATTAAACCATGTATAAAATACCTAGTGTAAACTAGTGTATATAGTATATGCCAAACTTTCCCTGGACGTAATGTCGCTACATCGCTTACTTGTTAATTATCTTTTTTACTATGTACTGACAGTCTGTACATAATTGAAATATGGCAAGTTCATGGCAAAAGTTATAAAGTTAGATGTTCGATTATTTTTCATATTAGCTGCGCGCATTGCATTTTGGGTATTTGTGCATAGCATTTTGGGTCTATCTGACTTGATTAAAATTGAGAATTATGCCAGAACTTTACTAGGCTCGGTTCCAGCCGTTCCCTAGAACTTTACATGAATTAAATTTGCTGCCTTGCTCGCTCCCTGTGCTAGCAATAATTGTTACATGTCAAATTTTTCTCCACTATAATACCACTAACTGTATAATAAATAACTGGACCCCCCCTTCTGAACCAATATTTTTAGGTGGCCTCCCTTTTTCGGTAAAAAATAACTCATGACCCACCCTCTTTTTTTGCCAGCCCACCCCCAGTCATAAATTATAATGAATGGTCCCTAAGGATTGAGAGCTATAGAACTATCTGAAAATTATAGTTGCATGGTAGTTCTATCTCTCTTAATCCGCTGTTTTATCTCTCTCGGTCCACAGCTGTCTCCCAGTCTGCAGACGGAGCAGAGCTGTCTTAACAACAGTACACCCTTAACGATCGCTCAAGATTTAATGACATGCAAATATAAAAATCATCCTACCAATCCTCTCAATTCTTGTGATGTCTCGAACTTCTTGAACTTTTGCTGCTGCAGCCTAAACAAAGTGAAATTCAATCAATTGATCTCCACTATCCCAACATCCGCAGTTCACCACATCTAAATTTTGGATATTGGACATCTTCAGCTTATACCACTAAAATCCTTTTATAAGAACAGAGCGGATGAAGAACATGCAGCTTTAAATTTGTCATTTAGACACCTGGTTTTACAGTATAAGAACTAATTCAGCCTTAAATTTAGGAAAGGTGGCATCATATTGTATCCCAAAGCATCAGCATTCAGCAAGTAAAAGAATAGGGTCAGTATGAATACGATTAGCATTTCTATAGTGCAAATTTACATGTGGATATAATATGCATATTACATCAAGTGTTATGCTTACATCAAGTATTATGTGGTACATAAAATGAGGGAGATTAAAATATTTGTGATTCTTCTGTGTGTGACATGAGCTGACAATAAACATGAGCTCAACGAAGTTTCTAGCGAGGACTAAATGATTGCAATATAAGTAATTCATTTAAGAGGACCTTGAAACTAAGACTGCATTCAGAGCACTCTTGCTCAGCTGTGCAACACATATCAATGGACATGCATCATATGATTTGTTAGTTTGTTCCGGTAGCACACCCAACACTACTGTGCTGCACTGGTAAAACACAAGGAATGCGGGAGATTTCTTCAAACTGTGAAAACTGTCTTCATGTGGGAGGGAGATGATTAATGACTCCAAAATTATGCGGGAGTCTCCCGCCAAATGTGGGAGACTTGGTAGGTCTGACTTAGCCTAGACTATTAAAAAAAAATCTTTACAATGATTGTGATATACTTAATTATTAACTTTGTTTATCCTAATCCACCCTGTCAACATTCCCTGTGAGAGGAAACCAGAGCACCCAGATCAAGAGAACCCACGACTTTCGGCAGAGCATTGACCAACTCTTTTCACATGAGTCCTTAGTGAGAATCAAACCCACAAACTCAGAGGCTTGCCCTAGGTCTGTGGGCAAGTAAACAATCCAACAAAATCCAAAAACACAAGGGAAACAAGGTTAGTTGGGAAATGGCAATCACAGGATTTCTTTTTGCCTGGTGAGTTTGATGCCAGACTGCTAGCTTTGCTAATTGCACACCGAGTGTGATTTTGTTGGGCCAAAAAATGTGCACTTATAAATATTTCACAGAAGGGACAGAATGCGCACTCAGATGATAAGTGAGGAAATTCGCACATCAGTGACATCACTAAAGTATCAAACTTTTGAGTAGTTTTAAAAGTACATTTTGTCAAAAAAAATAAAAGAATTCTGTGCAAAGTGCTCACATAATGCACACCTGACTTCAATTCTTAAAACACATGCACTTCATCTAAAAAAATGCACACAGAATATCTTCCGTGCACACAGCAAAGTTAGCAGTCTGGGAACTTTGATGTTAGCCAAAATTTTGTCTCGCCTGCACATTTTGCAAACTTTCCAATCTGATAATCCAGCAATATTAAAGTGTATAATAGTAATAATACCCTTACTTCAATGATTTTTACGGTACTAGTAGTACAGTAAAATAATTCACCTTACAGATACTTACAGTCTTAGACTGTATGTACAGGTGAAGTAGATTTATATATACAGTAAAACAACTTGTCAAAACATTGTAATGTTTACACTGGATTTGCCTATTTTGAATACGTTCCCCTGACAGAAAAACAGTTTTATGGAATTAAAATGTTATTAAAACGGCTCATTCACCAAACTCTGATTTAAAACAACCATTTAGGTAAAAATAAAGCCAATTATGACTACAAAGCACATGGCAAAAAAATTCACTTACCGCCGCCATTTTGAAATCTTCCCGGGAACGCTTTACCACCTGATTCGCATGTTTTTGTCGCTAGCACTGCGCCAAAGTATGGTCAAAGTCAAGGGGCACACTCCTTTATATTGCACGGACTCTCTTGGCCATGTAACCATGTCAAGCATGGCAATATCAGTAAAAGAAGAGTTAAAAAGGCTTCTGCTTGAGAGATCACAAATATGATTCAAATCTTGACGTCTCACCTGTGCCCATTGAACTATAAATAAACTGGAAGGCTAACTGCTATGATGAAGGCCTATGATTTGATAAAGCCAAAATAGTTTTTCTGAGTTATGAGCAGAAATACTTGACCCCAAACGTTCGGCTATATATCAAAATAAAGCTATTGAAAATTTCTACTCGGTGTGGAAATTTCAAGACTTCAGCGAAAAGAAAAATATTTAAAAAATACAAAAACAACTGCAAAACGGCAAATTATCGGTAATTATGTTTGTAGTTTTTCAATATTTCCCTTTTAGCTAAAGTCTTGAAATTTCTATACCAAATAGCATTTTTCAATAGCTTCAATTTGATATATAGCCCAACGTTCAGTGTTGAGTATTTCTGCTCATAACTCAGAAAAACTAAAATGCACTGGCTTCAATTTCCCCCCCTGAGTTAGCCTTCCAGTTTATTATAGTTCAATGCCTGTGCCTAAGACGAATGGTACATCAGCGAGATTTTTTGCGGGGCTAATGTATGAATCGGGTGTACAAGTGAAAAGCTCAGTGGCAAATACCCGAAGACTATTTTTGCTTGCAATTTTATTTTCTATTCCCCCGCATACAACACAAGCTGATTCCTTGACGAAGAAACTGAATGGCTAAATGGAAATTTACGCCAGTGAAAAACTATTATAAACACTGACTTGAATTTTTACAGACTCAAAAATCAAATCACAGTCCAGTGTGGAATCAGGAATAGCCAAATGTTTTTATTTTTCCCAACCGGAAGTGAATCCAAAAGTCATACAATATGGTGGTTCTTGGACAGTTGAATTTTGCGCCATTAAATGCACTTTTAAAGGTAGGTTTCGTTAGTTTTTTAAATTATATAACACTTTAGTCTCTTGTGGGTATGTGAGTCAACTACAGCTGAGTGGCAAATTATGATGTATTAAGTTTATATGAGGCATATTTATAGGTACAGTTTGGCTGCTCGGTTGCTCCAAATGCAAATGTTGTGTATTCTGATGTCTTGTTTTCAGCATTTATATTATATTTTGGTGCAATAATTCAAAAATTATGTTTTCAGTGGTTACTCATGTATGGTAATATGTAAAATTTCCAATACTAGTTTTGGTATTTATTTAACAATTATTCGCCGAAGGCGAGGTGATTATCGGTGAATAAAAACCGAGACGAAGTCGAGGTTTTTATTCACGATAATCACCGAGCCTGAGGTGAATAATTGTTTTAGTATAATTTCATAGGTGATTATATGGAAAAAATAAAAAAATATACATTTCTTCGTCATTTAATTGACAAAAAGGCTTCGGCCGCCATTTTGAAAATCGCTTAGGTGATTATCGCGTAATAATCACCTCAACGGCAACCAATCAGCGTGGAGAATTTTCAATAATCACCTATGTAATTATACTAATATGTATTAATCCATGGACATAGTATTTATATATACCTGACTCGGCTGATGCTGTACACTTTCCAAGTATTCCAGTGAAACAAAAACCTATATATATATAACCCTCCCATTCCATAAAATGATGGTCAACCGCCATTCATGGGCATACATGCAAATTGCCTAATGGATAGCTGCACTTTGCCACAACATGAAACAAATTGGTCATGAGCCATATGTTGTAGAGCCTGAAATAATGTTCAAATGTCCGACCAAAATGAAATTTGAGTGGAAAATTTTAAAATTTTGTTGAACATTTTTTAATTGAGTTTATTTTGACTCCAGGATTCCATTGGGTGAATCAAATCAGTAGTGAGCTTAAAAATCATCTGGCATTAGACAGGGTAAAATGATAATTATAAAAGTAGGGTGCAATGCAACTCAAAGCAGCATTTTTGTCAAGTTGAACACGGACATCAGAATGATATCAGACATAGGCGTTGAAAGATCGATAAGTGGGGGGGGACCTTATTCATATATTTGTGTTCTGCATTATTAATTTCTTTTGAAATTGATTGTTTTTAAGGTCTGTGAACACAAATATATGAATATGGTCCCCCCCACTTATCGATCTTTCGTAGAGTGGATCGATATACCGGATATATCCGGTATACCGGTATTTGTTTAGATACCGATATTGGCGATATTGACAATTTAAAAATACCGATATTTCGGTATTTTGCTGCCTAATACCGAATTGAAACGCTATTTCAAGTCAAACTTGCTTACAATCACGTTTAGAAAGCAAAGTTAATTAGATTTACATCACCTTGTAGTAGGTTGGATCAATATACCAGATATATCCGATATACCGATATTTGTTTAGATACCGGTTTGGCGATATTGACAATTTAAAAATACCGATATACTGACATTTCGGTATTTTGCTGCCTAATACCGAAATGAAACGCTCTTTCAAGTCAAACTTGCTTACAATCACGTTTAGAAAGCAAAGTTAATACTCACAGATGCATGATTTTGTTCTTACAGTTCTAGCGGCTTTGGTTTAGCAATACCAGACGTCTTGTTTATTAAATCGCCTTAATCGGAAATATAAAAATGGCGAAATTTTTAAAGGAAAATTTCGACAAAAAAGAAAACTTTGATTTTGGAAGGTGGAAGTACTAGCATTTGCGAAGCAGCGAAAACTTTTTCTGGCTTTTCAAGTTTTTTTACCATAGATGCCAAGGTCGTGTTTTGTCCATGCGTGCGATGAACACACCGCAGCAACCATAGGGGGGTCCGGGGGCATCCCCCCCCCCCCCGAAAAATGTTTGAAATTTGGGTCTCGGAAACAGCATTTCAAGCATTCTGAGAATATAGTTGGGAGTTATTTTTGTTTCTCAAAAACAAGATTTTAGAGGTACATTTCGTATTAAGACACAATGTTTAATTAACAAGTAATTAATAATGCATGTGAAAACATGTGCAACTTCTAAGTACATCAAACTTTAAGCAGTATAATTGATAGCTTGATGCAATAGCGATTAACAAATGTGCTCAGGTTACCTCCTGAAGTAATTTTACAGTCAGATATTTATTAATAGCTTATACCAAAAGAAATTAGTTCAAACATTTTACAATCACCATTATTTCTCTACATTTTAGCTTCTCAGCTAACTTTCTGCTTATGCGTGAGATAATCAAACTGAAGCGTGTGAGTGTGAGGAATGATGCTGAGGCGTGTGTCACACGCTTAATGTGTGAGACTTGGCATCTATGTTTTACGTGCTTGCTAACTTGTTTATGTGTTAGTTTTAAAAATGCAACGTTTTTTATGTTTATAACTATTAGCAGCTTACTGAAACACTATCTGAATTTATATACAAAACGAATATTTTTCTGAATGATTCAACACTTCGACGCCCAATCGACGGCCTACTAATAATTGCCGCTTAGCGCCGTTAACAAAGCTTGATAGTGCGAATCTTGTGACATTTGCACTAATAACAGTATGTGCCACATTAATATTTTGTCAAAATTTGATTTTTCTTGACGGTCAGCAGTTCAGTTAGGCTTAAAAAAAATACGTTAAAAATACCGGTATTTACCGGTATTCTGATGGCGGTATATCGGTATCCGGTATCTGCGATATCGATCCACTCTAATCTTTTGACGCCTATAATATCAGATTGCTAAGGGGCCAGGGACTGTTTGTGCCAGTCTGTGGTAATCGTTGACAGTTATCATGACAAAACATCAGTTTTTAAAGTTTTTTGCTTCCTCGTATGAGCACTATGATGTAAAATCCCACCAAAATTAGTTATACCGTCCTGTACCAATATTTGAGTGGTGTTCATGTTGACAAAAACGTTCTTTGCTTATAATAAGCTCACTAATAAATATATTATGCCCATAGACAGATTTTGTGGGGGGGGGGGGGGG
>CACRXK020002025.1:8590-23148 GCA_902702795.2 Paramuricea clavata | reverse complement strand
TATAACTCTCAAAACAACGATGCTTTAATCAAAGAGCTTAAATTCGCTCTGAAATCTGTGAGGGAATAACAAAATTCGCCCAAAATATATCCGCGTGCCGGGTTTGCTGGACAAAAAGCGGAAGTCGTTCAACAACTCAAAATACACTCAACCCTGATTGGACAACGGAAATCAACAAACATTTCAAATTTTTCAGTAGTCAGTAATTAATATAAATTTGAATCAAAACAATTAACAAATGTTGTCGGGGGGAAACCAGTACAAATCTAAATATTTAAATTTAAGAAGTTTAGTCAGTATAATAACGTTTGTGAATTGTTTTGATTCAAATAATCAAATTATTACAGTACTGTTCCAAGTACTGTCCCCCTTCCCAGTGCCAGTGGAGAAAAATTTGAAAAGTTTGTTGATTTCCGTTGTCCAATCAGGGTTGAGTGTATTTTGAGTTGTTCAACGACTTCCGCTTTTTGTCCAGCAAACCCGGCACGCGGATATATTTTGGGCGAATTTTGTTATTCCCTCACGGATTTCAGAGCGAATTTAAGTTCTTTGATTAAAGCATCGTTGTTTTGAGAGTTATACGGTATCATTCTTGCAGGGGATATCGATTAATCGTGAAAGAAATGCATTAAAGGCGAAAAATCGAGGATAGTTTCGTGTGACATATGCCAGTCTGGGCTATTTTGGTCTCAATGTTTCCTTCCTTCCCTCGTTATAAGGAAGGCACAGGCGGGCGCGGGCAAATCGAGCCTGGGCCTCCTGTGGTCACATGCATGCATGCATGCATGTGTTTTATCAGATATAAAGTCACTCCACGAGACATATTATTGCTGTCATGATTTATCACAAGCTTTATGAATTATTAGTGAGTGTTTTAAATTAATAATTACCACCTAACAGCAACATATTTTTTACTAAATCGCATTTTGTTAAGGTTATCGAGTATACAGCTATTTCAATTAAGGTTGTCCCCCGAGCAAAGCAGAAAAGTCGAATACGAGCGCGAAAAGCCGCTTGGAACCGCTTTGAAAATTCATTAATTTGTTAACGATTCCCGGCCGCCTTTCGCGCTCGTATTCGACTATTCAGTATTGCTCGTGGACAACCTTAATTCGAATAGCTGTAAATCAACAGGCCTTCCATTAATTTGGAATGAATACACTCAATCACGTAGGCGAGGCGGCTAGGCATAGAAAATCACAACCAACAATCGTCGTAACTGCCCGAGCTAGAATACGTAAACGGGGGGGGGGGGGCAATATATAGATACACAGTACGGCCCTTTTATACTAACATTTTTAATTATATGAGTATAAGTTCTCTGTAGGTTTGCATGGCGATAAAACATAATACTTTTGTTTGTGGAAACACCATGTGAATTTATTGGTGCGAAGCTTTCGATCCGTAAGCCCGAATCTTCGTGTGATTTGAACAAGTCACATATTATATTAGCACTGATGAAGATCCGGGCTCACGGATCGAAACCTTTGCAGTAACAAATTTACGTGGTGTTTCAACAAACAAAAGTATTATAAATGACTATGTTATGACAATAACAGCAGAATTAATGTCATAATAAAATAATTGAAGAAATTAAAATTTCTCTTTTGTATACACAATTTGTTTGAATTACAAGCGAGAAGAAATTGATAAAGCGTTGTCCATCCCACTTTCGAAAAATGTCTCATTTTATGAACGTTATCGCATAGTTTGGGTATAAGACACAATGCGTAACGGGGGGAAATCATCCGCGATGGGGATAGCGTCCGCCGGGACAATATCAGCTAGGGAACACGGTCCAGGGAGACACAGCGGTGTCAGGGGGGGGGGGACCTTGACCGGGGAGGGCAATGTCCACTGACACCAGTAAAGTATAAGCAACTTTAGCATTAGCCACTTACCAGTATTGAGCCAAATTCTCACATTCTTTATGTCAAACACCTCGGACGAGAATTCGTCCGACAGACAAAGTGCTGGTGATTGATTGTCCAAGAATCTCTGAAGGTCATTCAACTTCCAAAAGTGCCCACAACGGTCAGAATGACATTTGGTCTCATGGTGACGAGAACATTTTCTTTCTTCTTTACCAACGCAGCAGGTGCATTTCACTTCGAAGTCGTAGCTGGTCATGCTGAATAATAATTGATCTGGAGATTTAAGGTCGTTCAGGCATTTTTTCAAAATGGCTTTCAGATGACTGACAAACTTGAAATGACGAATGTGGTTATCAACCTGTTTCGGAAGAACAGTAACCTTGATGAACTCGTGTAGGTCGATTAGGCAAACATCGTACACGTCGCCGTCCATAGTAATCGCAAACAAGGAGTAATTGCAGTAGAAGGAAGGTCTGGTTTGTTGAGGGGGGAAGCGCTTTTCCCACTCGGAAATTAATTTCACTTGCAGCTTGGTAAACAGGCTGATCGGCACAAGTTGGCGAGGAAATGTCACAAACAGCGATGGATAGGGGCTAACACGTAACTTCTTTCCTTTTACCATAGCCGGGGCAACTGAAGGGACATAAAAAGCGGGCTTTCCATCGTGCAGGCAAGGACTAATCAAATTAAACTTTTGCATGAGCTCTTCCAGAAGTTCGGCGTCTTTTAGCTTTGCAAGACATTCTTGAAACAAAATTCCTTTGCTCTTGAACTCGTCAAGAGCGTGCCTGGTCGAGGCATCCAATTTGCAAGGCATGGTGATCACTTTCGTAAAACGATTCATTAGCCAGGGAGGATCCAATACAACCTTGCTAGATCCACTGTGGTGAACAACCACACCTTGGCGGTGCAGAAATTTGATAGCTTGATCAAATTCCTCAACGCCACAGGCCTCAGCTTCCCGCTTAGCTTCGTCAACTAGGATATACTTGCTATCTGGTGATAGCATCCGGCTCAGAGCAGTTTCAAAATGTAGCCACGTAACAGGCATTAAAATCTCCTGGTTAAGGACTCCATACGAGACGTCAAAAAGGTTTCTACGAAGTTTTCTCACGTCATCTCCGTCGTCACCTTCCAATGTGCTGTCGATCAGGAAAAATTCTGGGATGATATTCTCATATTTTCCTTCACACAAAACCATGTTGATTCTACGTTGTACGCAATCTATTTTGCTCTCATTCCCTTTCATCTTATCACTGTGTGTTAAGGCTATTAAAACTGGTGGACGTTTAAAGTTCTGTCCTTTTGTAGTGGTACAGTAACCAGAGCTATCAGAAAACTGTTTATCTTGGCATTCACCTGAACTTTGCAAGAACTTCAACCATGACGTAAAATTGTCTAAATTGGTAACAAGGTGAGGGTTATTCATCTCTATCTCTTTCTCTTCAGCGCCGTCTTTAAACTTGGGAACGGCGGGCTGATCAAGCTCCAGAGAAAGATCATGAACCAAAACGTAAGGACAGTGTGGTTTCACAAAGCAGCCATGGGTATCGTAATAGATTGACTGTCCAGCAAAGTCACTTATAAATACCCGAAGAACTTCCTTCTGGTCCTGTTCATGATCAATGTACCTCTGAAAATTAATGTCGGAGATTGGGGGTATGAATAATGGCGTCACTGGCATCAATGGCTTCACTGGCATCACTGGGTTTTGCGCAATGGCTTCACTGGCATCACTGGGTTTGGCTGCTTTATCAAGATATTCAACAGTTTTTCTTAATAACACAGTCTTTGCCTCACTTTCGCTGGTCATGAACTGCTTCACTTCTCTCCTTTTCCAGGGACTTTCTGCATTTTGTTCTGTTAGCTCGATAACATCAATGTCAATGCCTGTTGTACTGGGTTGACTTTTGTCGAATGGTAATCCTAAAAGACGTTTCATCAGCGAAGTCTTTCCAGCCCGGTCTTGCCCGACCAGCATAATCGGAATTCGATTATTTTTTGCTTTACCATCCTGGAGGGCTCGAAAATATGCATTGCTATATTCATACTCTTCTGTATCTAGACAAAACAAAGTTTAAATAAATCAAATTTAGCACTACGTAAATTGAAATATAGTCTTCATCAAATGGCCCTCTATAAGGTGTCCCCTCTCTAACAAGCCACCTCTCCTAAACGTGCAAGAATTTTTGCTTAAAACATTACTTCGAATGTTCTTTGTAGATTTGTAATTCCATAACTGCTATTTTAAGAGGATTGAGGTCACGTGACCCCTCAGTGCAAGTTTCCTATTGTCAGCTGGCCCCTTTATCTTACGCGCTGGCCTTGTCTAGCCAAGTCTAGACAGGACTTTGGACAGGACTTTGGACTGCAGTTTGCACTGAACTTTGGACTGGACTTTGGACTGAACTTTGGACTGGACTTTGGACACGACTTTGGGCTGGATTTGAACTTAAACGTTTCTTTTACAGCAAGTTTTCGCATAAATCTCATAATTATCGTTAGAAACAACGAAAAGGTGCTCGATAGGTCCAATAAAACACCTTATATCGTGTCTGCAAGATTATGCATGCCAATCCTGTTCCCAGAGCGTGCCCTTCGCAGGTTAGGGTGGGTTGTACGCACGCTCGGCAATTGTTGCAAAATATAAACAAAGCATTTCGAAAATTAGAATTTCTTGTCAAAAATCTGATACTCTTTAACTGAAATCAATTGAAATCAACAAAAAATTCTGGGGTGAATATGCGCGAAAGCTCGGATTGATACAGGTACAACTACCTGAAAAAAACATGGAGGACTTCGATGTTTCTAGAGAAGGCCCTTCGCCTTGTATTGTTATTGTTAATGTAATAAATGTTAAATATAATCTTCTCAAAAACGAGAGAATGTTTACTATGAAGTGTGGACCTAACACTACGTATACCATAAATTCTGAAAGGATAGTATAAAGGCGCAGTAAAAACTAGTGCAAACAAAAGTTTTATATTGAACTATAGTCACTACTGCCGAACATTTAGTTTTTTCAAAACATTGTCCGGCTGGAGGACATACAGGGTGTATAAAAAAAAACTGAACAGATTTGAAATTGCTCTCAATTTCGCAAAACAGCTATTAGCATCTAGTTATTGGTGTGTATAGATTCTTTGGGTACTTACAAGGTAGAATAATGAAAAAAAATTTGCGCACAAAATGTAAAAGCGTTAATCGTATTTTGAGTTAATGGTTGGAAAACTTGGTGGGTTTTTAATTAATGTACATAATTTCAGACGATTTGTGTGAGTATAAGACCTTTAACTTTCCTTTTTTCCTTAAAAATCAGCCTTTCGCTTGTTAATTATGCATTTACCTAATTTACATATTGCTGACATTGCTGACATGGATTAATTATGCATGCAAATTGCTGATTTTTTTAGGAAAAATGTAAGTTTGCGTGAATAGTTGAAGGGCTTAAACTGGGCCAAATTTTCTGAACTTTTGTGAAGCAAAAAAACACCCAACAATTTTTTTCATCCATTAACTCAAAATACGATTATCGCAGTTAAATCGCGTGTACAAGCCATTTTTAGTGTGTCGGAAAAGACACACCCCTGTTTTACAAAATTTGTGTTCGATAATTTTTTCATTTATTCTACATTATAAGTCGCCAAAGAAGCCACATATATAAAAAACTGGATACTAATAGCTGTTTTGCGAAATTGAGAGCAATTTCAAATCTGTTCAGTTTTTTTTTTATACACCCTATATAGTCTATGACATATAGTCTAGAACCTGTATATGAGTTTGTACGCATATCATTTAGTACAGATAATCTCAACTGTTTTAGGGCAAGTCGACCATGACGGTCAACATGGTAACGCTGCCCGAACCCCAATCCGGGACGAAACGTCTGAAACTGAACACACCAAAAAACGACGCTTTCGCCATAGTGCTATCTACCAAACCATAAACGCTTTGGCTATTCTGAGGTGCTTATATGGTTCAGAGATGGTGGTTTTTAGGGTTGGTCCTTGGTAAGTGTGAAATGCCTAGCACTGATATTTCACAAGAAAATGACCATGCAACACTCATAGTCAAACGTCAATTTGTGGCTTACAACTTCAAATAAACAGCAGTGGATCTACATTACACTTTCTTCCTAAATCTTTTTTATAGAAACATAATTGGTACTTATTTAATTATATTATCACTGCTTGTGTGATGTCACACTCATATCCAGACAGGGCGAGCTTGAAAAATATACCCAGCCACGGTGGGAATCAAACCTACGACCTTTGGAATACTAGTCCAATGCTCTGCCAACTGAGCTACGCGGTCAGATCGGTTCGAGTAAGCGATCTTTCGGAACTGAGACTCGTTCCTTCGATATCAGTGTAATCTTATAATCATGATATTTGCTGTTTTGGTGTATTGTACTCAGGTGAATAATATGCTTGTGATGTTACACTGAGTGTATATCCACACCGGGCGAGCTTGAAAAATATGCCCAGCCACGGTGGGAATCGAACCTACGACCTTTGGAATACTAGCCCAATGATCTGCCAACTGAGCTACGCGGTGGCTGGGCATATTTTTCAAGCTCGCCCGGTGTGGATATACACTTAGAGTAACATCACACAAGCATCTTATTCACCTGAGTACACTACACCAACACAGCAAATATATTATCACTGTTTTGGTGTAAAATAGTTAATATTTTGTGACCGAAATAAAAAGTTTGAAATGTACATAGCTCCTGCAAATGGACGTATTTGGCCAAATTCTCCACTTTACTCCATTGTTTATGGCCGATCTCGTTGAAATCCTTCCAAGTATGCAATTCAGCTCAAACATAATAGTATCAACCACATTTTAAGTTTCAACTGGGTTTCAAGTAGATCCTAGCTGTTTAACCATCGACAACATGGCTAGAAATCCAATACAGTATGCGGTTTGACCTGCAGGCTCAAATTTACATAAATTGCGGATTTGCATAAATTAATTACTTGGTATTAAACATTGCGGTTCATTTCTACAAGGAGTTGAACGAGTTAAAGAGTCTTGTTCTGTGCAGTACAGCTGATTTTTATAGCGAGAACAAGACTAAACGCGGCAAATATATTGTGAATATCTAAAGCCAAAAGGTCAAAACTATATCCTGCGTACATTGAGCTTCATTAGCATATGCGAATGAAGGGCTTGCAATTGCTAATTTCCATTGCAAATAGCAATCTAATAGCGGAATATCATACATGTTTAATACAACAACTCAGCGTAAACACTGTAAAAATATATAAGAAACAATTTATATGTAAAATGCCTCTTTATTGACCTTTATTGATGAATTTCGTAAATTGCGAAATTTGATTCCGAACAAAAAGTGTATATTTACCAAGCCAAATTTCAAATTTTACCGCTTATTTGCGCTTTTATTTCTGCATCCACGATCAAATAAACGTTGCAGCGGTAAACACCATGAAAACCATATCAACAGTTCTAAAATGGCGACAAGAAAGCACTGTATTGCTTCGATTTTCATGTCGTGTTTAGTGTTTATGATCGGCACTTGATCGATCGATTGACAACGACTCTGCGGCACTTAAATCGCACTTTTTTATGGCGTTTGGGAACCTACTTAAAGACGAAGTTACGTCCCAAAAGGCTTCGCAAAACAAAGAATAAATATTCTCGAGTGTATTTAGATGTGCACATCACAGCCAAACCAACTGATTATTGCCAAAATAAGGGCTTACTTTAGCCAACTTTAGCCAATTGTTGTGATTTAATAGACACTTGTATGGGGAATAAGAGGTAAGAATCTATCGAGCTAGGGAACTCATTTAGCCTTGTCAATTTGTCGCGAAATTTGTTCTAGTTAATATTTGTGTTATATAATGACGTTTTAGATGTGCACATCTGAGAATTTGTAAGGTTATGAAACAAAAAATCAGAAATATACATTTTTCCTTTATCAATTCTATACATTGGCGCCATTTTGAATTTATTTCATTTGCGCTCTGCACGCATGCTTTTCCGCCATACTGTATTGGATCTCTAGCCATGAGGTAAAACCTCAACTTTGTCCAATTTCGGCGCCAGTTTGTCATCCCGTGTCGATTGTAGACAAGTCGGCCTTGTTATTCTTCCATCCAAGCCATTTCCATCAACTAATAACAAATTTAACCCTTTGTTAAGGGTATTTTAATGCAGCATTTTATCACTTTGTAAGATGTTGCTTACGAGTCTTTCAAAACATTCCGTACAAATCTCATTTCTTAATAGATAAAGGCGCGTTATCAAACCATTTCAAGGAGGACATCTTTTAATGCATTAAATCCGATGATATGAAGAAGTTTAGGAGTTTGAAACACTTTTCCGTAGCTCAGGAAAAATCGCAAAACACAACAGAGGAGTTGTAGATTTTACAACCTGAAGCAAAGGTCAACTGCAAAGTGAACCGAAGAAATGTTTCTCACGCGGCATGCTTTAAATTTGGAAGATTCTTTTGCGAAAGATATTCATCAACGACTATCATAGAATCCTATAACGCATTTTTTATCGTCGGATAACTTGTTGTTTGGGCAGGAAAAATCGCAAAACACAACATGTGTTGAATTCAAAAATCCGGCCGGGCATTAATACTTTCCCAAACGTTCGTTTAGACTGGTATAAACCAAGTATAATTTGTCTTCACAACAAATGTTCACTAGCTGACTAGGAGTTATAATTAAATGTTGATATGCTCAAAAACGGCCCTGTACTTTTCGCAGAAAAGGGTTTGGAATCGTGTTATGGAAGGAAGATAGGATGTCAGCCACCCCCGGATATTTTTTGTTAAGATTCAAATTTCATGTAGATTCAGATTCAGTTTCAGATTCGACCTGAAACAGCGTTAGTCAGCGTAAATCCTTCAACCACAGCAACTGTATTAAACCAGCAGATACCGCAGAGAAGGACATTCATCTACTTATTGCGCGCTTCATTCTGTTTGGTTCTTATTGCGATTCGGCAACGCATATGCGCAGGAAAAATCGCAAAACATTGTTATATTATACGCACTGAGATTGTTATAATGAAATTTGAATCTGAAACAATAAAATCCGGGGGGTTGATATCCTATCGTTCTTCCACAGAACGATTCCAAGCCCTTATTCCGCGAGAAATATTTGCCTAATATTAAAGTATTCTAAATTTGACCATAATTTACAGTCAACTGGTGAAGATTCACTGCAAAGGCAAACGAAACTTTGCTTATATGAGACTAAACAAACTGGGATGAACGTCTTAATGACCGTCCGGATTTTCGATTCCAACAGCGGTTGTGTTTTGCGATTTTTCCTGCCAAAACACAAGCTGTTTGAAAATAACAACTGCGTTGTAAAATTTTGTGATAGTTGTAGATGAATGTCTTTCGCAGACGAATATTCCAAACTAAGCGTGCGACGCGCGAGAAGTGTTTATTCTCTCAGCTGCATTGTCAACATTCGCTTCAGGTTGCAAAAGCCGTGTCTCATGATCTACGATTTGCGATTTTTCCTGACAAAACAACTAACGTTTTTAAGACCTAGTTTTCTTTATACAATTTACTATAGTGTACTAATGAATGTCTTTCAGAAATTAGGGAACTACACGCGTATTTTGCGATACACAGCGTGACAGCGAAAAAAAATTTTGCCGACAGCTTAAGACAAACATGGCGCAGTAAGAAATCATGCGTTGTTCGTGTAGTTTCTGCGATTTTTCCTGGCTTCACATTATGAGCCAAAGATTAAAATATAGTTTTGTAAATGAACAATAGTCTGAAGATGGATGTCCTTGACGAATTACATTTATTCCGTGGAGAGAGACAGAGCAATTCCACATTTTATACGCGACAATTGACCCCGTTTCAGATTCAAATCTGAATATGAATCTGAATTTGAATCTGAAACTTGAATCTGAAACTGTAGAGCGGATCGTTGACAAAGTGACAGGGCCGTGACAGGAGGGGGTGAATTTTTTCACGAAGATAGAGGAAGGCGGCGTGAAATAGACTAAATCTATATACAATCACACAAACATTTGTTTTATTTCTTGTAGCGACAAATAAATAGGACATATTATTATTTATTAATATGAACAAGTCATACAAATTAAATGTTGATTGTTGGTTTTAGGGTTTTACCATACTGCGTTGGACTTTGCTTTCATTTTCCAAGTCTCTACCCTCCTGTTACTAAATCACGCGAGATTTGTACGAAATGTTTTGAAGGACTCGTAATTTCGCGTATTTCATTTGTATTTTTATTTTAATACCCTTAAAGCTAGATTACAGTCCATTCTGCGCATGTGCGGGCTTTGTTTACATTTTTTGTTTTGGTTTGGATCCACTTCAATTGTATAATATGAAGTATAGCGGCTATGCACTAAATAAATGGAGTCCGAGTCAGGAGTGGAGTTGTTGTCTTCTGAAAGACAAGCAATTAAAT
The DNA here is from genome assembly GCA_902702795.2 of Paramuricea clavata. Classification (NCBI taxonomy): domain Eukaryota; kingdom Metazoa; phylum Cnidaria; class Anthozoa; order Malacalcyonacea; family Plexauridae; genus Paramuricea; species Paramuricea clavata. The sequence goes on along the minus strand of CACRXK020002025.1, from coordinate 12,830 downwards.
ATTTTGAAAGATCATCAATGGAAGATATATTGTTGATCAATTCGGCATTTGTTTTTTGTGTGCCTCGTTGATGAAACATTCAGAAGAGACCGACACAGCCGAGCCAAAGGTGCGAGTCCGCACTCATTGTGTTGATTATATTAATGTTCGGCATTGTAAAATAAACTTTGGAAGTGTCAAAGTAATCATGAGTCTTTCCTTGGGGTATTTGTTCGTCAAAACACATTGCCAGAGTCATTGTTGCTGTCATGGCAGAAGCACTCGGAAAAAGCTTTTCGCTGGAAGAATTGGAAACAATATGTTCATGTCGCGGCTTGCGCCAGCTTCTGTCTTCGATAGAGAGGGCGAAATTCCTGTCCCTGCAAAAGTATGGGTATTTTTTGCTCAAGCGCGTGCCACGAAGAGGATTTTGATACATGTATGAACAATAGAAGGACAGATGGTGAGTTTGTATTATTGCTATTAGTTACGTACTGTTCGTTATAAACGTGCTTCACATCTAATCTTATTGTATTGGTTCATTAGTTTATATATGTTTCGTTAGTTTATACGCAAAAAATTGCCTGAGCAATGGTTCATTTGAGAATATGTAATGTTGTTCACTGTGATAGTTCACTCAAAGGATAATGATTATCTAACAATAGCTGGGTAAACTTTGTTTACATATTTTGATACTTTGCCTGCCAAGAGTATATGCAGACATACATTTCTGAAAGCTTTAACCACTGGCTTTAACACACATGATTTGTTATATTAAATACCCCACATAATTATGCATATCCTTGCCGGGTAAAACATCAAATTATGTAAAAAAAAGTTTGCCTGTCTATATACAAGTCTACATAGGTGTGAAATGCAGTAATTTGGTGGTAAGAAATATCTGTGTTTCACTGCGCTTGAGTTTTTGCATTTAATTAATGATAAATATATTCATTTCAGACTCTTGTGGTAGCAATGGATTTAATTGCCCTTTGAAGAGCATTTGCTCTAGAGCTTATACAGCATCAGCCAGCAGCATTTGTCAATTTGGTAAATTGCCAGGTGAACCGCTTCAACCAGACCCAGCTACGAAAACCCAGAAAATGCCTCAGAGTATTGCAAATGTGGATGCTGTGTTGCAATGCCAACACAATTGGAAAATAGCCCTCTCTTCCCACAGTTAGTACTTGATGGAAATGTTCGATTTGGACCTGGCCATGCATTAGAGGGAAGACTTTTTAGTGTTAAATAATATTAGAAACAATGAAAATTTTGCCATGCTGCTCACAGACAATACGTACTCTGGCAACAACGAAGGTTAGGAAGTCGGAACAGGAGAGTGATTCCAAGCTGTTGTGTTACAGCAATACAGAGACAATATCCTTCTCCAAATGGGATATACACTGGGTATCAACCTGCTAGATTGTAAATATTTGTTGCACATGTTTTTATTATGTTATTGATCATTGAGGGAAACTTTATTATTCATTAATCCATTTTACTGCAATTATCTCCCCATGACAGGGAGGATCATTTTAAATATTTTGACAGAACATGGGTAATTCACACCTGTTAAGGCCCGTTTGAAACTTTGATTTTCTCCTTTTGGCATATGTGTTTTAGCAAAATTACAGGAAACATTACTTTGCGTGGCTTGATTATTCACTCTAACACATACACCAAAAGAAGAAAATTGCAGTTCAAAATTGCATCAAACTTATTTTAAGCTTTCTCTGTCTACTAACCACAGCAAATTTTGCTGACAAATGAAAGACTTTATCATGTCAATGGGTTAAATCTTTTATGAACAGTATCTTATAAGACAAGTTATCAAATGCATTGGATGTTCAAGCACAACATTTGGTATTGACATTGATTTTTTTATTCTTTAAAATTACTCCTTACTCAATGAATCCAGTATGGACAGCCTGACTCACTATTGGGGTCCGGGAGTTTGTAATCAGAGTTCCTTCTCCTAGGTGGACTGCTTTTCAGGGATTATGAGCTCCACCTAACCAGAGCACTTTGTTTTAAGTGCCAGACACTTGTCTACAGTGATCAGTTGAATCTAGACTGATGGGTTTCAACAAGTTCTTTGACTGAAGGGGGAGGGACAGGGGTTATGTTAGGAGCAATTTGCCTTCGGTCATCACTTGCAACACCAATCCCCATACCTAAAGAAGTAAAGAAGACTTATAATTAGTTTTATTCCTGTTTAAATGCACATTAGTGCCTGCTGACCAATATGTTTTAAAAACACATGAATGGCTTTTTTCAAGCAACATTTTGATTTTGTTAATATTCATGCAAATCAAAATTTGGCTTTCCAAAAAGCCATTTAAGTGCTCTTAAAACACATCAATCAGCAGGTGCTACTGTGCCCTTAACATGCCTAGAGAATGATCAAAATATTTATGTTTGAAAAGGTGATATAAAGAATATGGAATTTCATAATGAAAACTAAAAGTCACTTTTTTCTCACTAGGATTCAGGAAAGCATAAAATGTTATACATACCTTAATTATAAGTTGTAGGATGTATTTGTACTGTTTAGGAGAATCTTTAAGAATGTTTATGTGGCTCCATTGCTGTTTCCCCTTGCTGAACATATACTAGCTGGCAATGGCTCATGTCTGCATTGTATTGTTTCATCTGGCTGCTGATCCGTCTGGGTTTCCACAGCGCTATAAGTGCACAATAAAGTTTTGTAATGAGGAAATATAACAGCATTGACATAACTGAAATATCCAGGGATATGTGTTATGTGCTTACCACAATTAAATCCGTCTTGATGTTTCGTATCAGGCTCGATCAGCAGAGTATTCGCGAACGCTCGTCACTTTTGATTCCAGCTTCAGTTTTGAAATGATTTCACCGACCAATAGCATCATTAAAGTACATTTTCGTTGCATACCTTTTCGCGAAATGTTTTTTTCGATTTCCTGGTTGGTTTTGGCGACCAGCATTAGAAGGATTTGTCTTTGAAGTGGACGGCTCTATTATAGAACTCTTGCGAGTCGGCCATTTTGAGCGCGCATATCCGAATAAGGACTGGGGAGCACACAAAATCAAAACAAGTGTGCTCACATTTGTTTACATTTTTGACACATGCGCAGAAGGGACTGTAATCTAGCTTTAACAAAAGGGTTAAATTTGTCATTAGTCGATGGAAATGGCTTGGATGGAAGATTACAAGGCCGAATTGTTTACAACCGACACGGGATAACAAAATGGCGCTGAATTTGAACGGCAAAGTTGAGGCTTCACCTTGTCGATGGTTAAACAGCTATGATCTACTTGAAAACCAGTTGAAATTTGTTTAAAATGTGCTTGATACCATTATGTTTGAGCTGAATTGCATACTTGGAAGGATTTCAACGAGATCGGCCATAAACAGGGGAGTAAAATGGAGAATTTGGCCAAATACGTCCATTTGCAGGAGGTATGTACATTTCAAATTATTATTTCGGTCACAAAATATTAACTATTTTACACCAAAACAGTGATAATATACTTAAATAAGTACCAATTATGTTTCTATAAAAAATTTTTAGGAAAAAAGGTAATGTAGATCCACTGCTGTTTACTTAAGCCACAAATTGACGTTTGACTATGAGTATTGCATGGTCATTTACTTGTGAAATATCAGAGCTAGGCATTTCACACTTACCAAGGACCACCCCTAAAACCACCATCTCTGAACCATGTAAGCACTTCAGAATATCCAAAGCTTTTATGGTTTGGTAGATGGCACTATGGCGAAAGCGTAGTTTTTAAGTGTGGTCAGTTTTGGACGTTTCGTCCCGGATTGGGGTTCGGGCAGCGTTTCCATGTTGACCGTCATGGTCGACTTGCCCTAAAACAGTTGAGATTATCTGTACTAAATGATATGCGTACAAACTCATATACAGGTTCTAGAATAATAGTAACTTCGTTAAATTTTATTATCCCGTCAGAATTTATGGTATACGTAGTGTTAGGTCCACACTCCACAGTAAACATTCTCTCGTTGCTGAGGAGATTATATTTATCATGATACAAGTACAAACATTAACAATAACAGTACAAATCGAAGGGCCTTCGCTCGAAACATCGAAGTTCTCTTTGTATTTTTCAGTTAGGCCCGGTTTAGACGCCGTGCTTTTCATGAGCCGAACTTAATACAATGAATTAAGCACATGAGAAGCACGGCGTCTAAATCAATTAAGCACTGCACTTAATATTAAGCACGGCTAAATTAATAAGTTCGCCTGGTTCAGGC
>CACRXK020002024.1:0-47081 GCA_902702795.2 Paramuricea clavata | reverse complement strand
CCTGCAAGCAAGGCCCGGTATTTTGTACTTTCCGCGTTCGCCCACGAACGCGGCATTCTGATTGGCTGTTTGCTGTTGGATTCTATACTTAGGTCAGTGATTCATCACAAAGGCTCTCGATAAGCTCAAAATTCGAAAATTGATCACTTTTTTCGATTATAAATGGAACAAGAACAGACTGTTTATTATTTACTTGAAGGAAGAGATGTTTTTGCCGTTATGCCAATGGGGATTGCTTGTCGTGAGTTGTTGGAATAGCAACATTACGACTGGGGTAAACTATAGTAACCTTTACTTGAGTTTCATTAATTTCAAGCAGACTTGATATGTTATATGTTCCTCAAGAAAATTATCTTTTGGTTGATGTTGAGATGCAGTTGCATGTAAGCCTATTCAAAATACTTTGCGATTTACAAGGCTTCGCTGAGAGAGCAAAAGAGAAGACGGTATTAAATTGCCGTTTGAAACGAAACGATCTGGACTCTGAACGCTCTCTTCTTTTGTAGAGTTCTCACCAAATGAAATAACTGAAATAAATTTCGTACTTTCCGCCGCCAACAAGAATTGCACACACGATCTGATAAGTGAGACAATTTATTTATAACAATGGCGACAGCGAAGCAACATTATAAATGCTGATGTGGTCGCACGACTTCCCTCACGATTTGAAGTTTGAGACTGGTTTTCTGTTGAAATTCGTCTTAATTTGCCTGTTCCGATTTTAGTTGAAAATGAGCACTTGTAAATTTGGCAATTACTGACTGCGTTGCTTGTTTTTTTTGAGTTTTAACACAGGCATTTACACATTGTTTCTATTTTGAATATTAAAGCAGAGAAAACCCCGCAACATTTTAATGCGAGTTTGCTCTGGCGAGTTTGTTTGTTAATATTTGGGTTGCTGTCATTGGTTCTTTTTTGACAATTGACGCGCGAATGGGGCGTGTTATGAAAAGGGACGTGTTATGAAAAGGGGCGTTTTACAAAATACCGGGCCTTGCTTGCAGGCCCACTATCAGTTCCCTTGGGCCTGCACGCGGGCTATCGGCACTTTAATCACTTTTTTATACAACTGGCCCCTGATTGGTTAATCGAATATATCAAACGCATCTGATTGGTTGATGGTTCCTTAATGGTAAAGGTAGGGGTATAGTGCATGCATGGAAGTCAAATCTGAACCTCTATAAAAAACGAAGGCAAAACAGCGGGTTAAATTTTAACCCAGCTTTGAAAAACCAGCCCATCACATGGTCGTCATTACGTTTGTGACCAAAGCAACGCAAACGTTAGATTTACCTAAAATCGAAACATAACATGCATGGGCATGGGCTGTAGATTTATTTTGTTAGTCAATTCTTAAAAACACTGATCAGTTCTATTTCAGATTCCACTATAAATATTGCAATCGTGCCATGTTACACGGAGCTTAGACGGTGAAAAGCAAAATATAAGTTCTTTATTGCTAATTGTGAATTGTTATTTAAGTGGTTACTACCTTGTAGTAATCTGAATATATTTTACGCGGTTTAATATGCCTCCTAAGAAGAAAACAAATGCCACAGGCGAGCAAACAAACGCTTTAACATCTGATGCCACATTGCCTCCATTGTCTGCGTTTGAAGACATCCTAGATAGCCGCTTTAAAGCACAAATGAAGGATCTAAACGAGGTAGTTCTGAAATACAATAAATCAACGCAAGATGAGCTTAAAGTTATACAAAAAAGTCAAGACTTCCTAGGCAACAAATTTGACGAATTACTGAAGTCGTTTACTCTGCTGCAAGAGGAAAATAAACAGCTTAAGTCCGAAAATATTCTACTTAAGAACGAAGTAAAGGAATTGAATAAAAGAATGTGTAACCTGGAAGAAGAACAAGAAAATCTTAACCTGTATAGTCGCAGAGATTGTCTTGAATTCCATGGAATACCTGAAAGCCATGGCGAGAATACCGATGAATTAGTCAAGCGGGTCGGCGAGCTCGTTGGTGTTGAAGTTGGCCAGACAGATATCTCAGTTAGTCATCGATTGCCGAGTAAAAGGGGTCGAATTCCAACAATCATTGCCAAGTTTACAAAACGCAGTACAAGAGATAAGATTTATCAAGCTAAAGGCAACTTAAAAACTTATAACTCATCGCATATCGGACTTGCAAGGTCATCTGAAAGTATGTATATTAACGAAAGCCTTACTCAAAGAGCAAAAGAACTGTTCTACCGTGTGAGAGAGTTCAGACGGATCCATAATTTCAAATACGTTTGGACTAAGTACGGAAAACCATATTTGAAGAAAGATGAAGAAGCTCGATCAATTTCATTTGGGTCAGCGAAAGATTTTGACAACTTTAAAGCCAGTTTTACATAAGCTAAGTGCACTTTGTGTGGTTATTTATTCCTTACTATTATTTATTGATATTATTCGATTTACTGGAAGATACATTACCATTTCATAATCTAGATGATGCCGAGTTTAGGCACATGATATTTGAATTACAAAATGGCCCTGTAAATTTTGATGAAGACAGACTATCTACCCTGATTTACAACCCATTAAGTTGTTCGATTGGTGCCAAGAAAAATCTTGCAAATTTTGGTCAAATTGACCCTGACTCTAATTTTTATCAAGACGTTAATAACTGCGATTATTATACCGAGCATAAATTTAATGAAAAATTACATATTGAGGAAACTTCTAACGATTTATCTTTCCTTCATATTAATATTCGGAGTTTGTCAAGGAACTTTGATACTTTTTCTAATTTTTTGGGGAATATTGATCATAAATTTTCATTCATTGCCCTCTCTGAAACCTGGCTACAATCCTCGGAGAATTCCTTTGAAATCCCTGGCTATAATTTTATTCATAATCACCGTCATAATAGAGCAGGCGGTGGCGTTGGATTATATTTTTCAGCCAATTTTAATTATAAAGTGCGTAAAGATTTAATTTATAACAATAACGATTGTGCTGAGTCTTTGTTTATCGAAATTCTTAAGCCCAGAGGGAAAAACGTTATTGTCGGTGTTGTTTACCGCCCTCCTTGTCAAAATATTAATGAATTCAATACAAATACGGATTCCTTAATAAATATAATCTCTAGAGAAAATAAAACCTGCTATATAATGGGTGATTTTAACCTTAATTTATTGAACTGTCAAAATCATAAACTGACTAGTGAATTCATGGATATCATGTATTCTAATATGTTTTTTCCATTAATTACACGTCCCACAAGAATTACTTCCTATAATGCGACGTTAATTGATAATATATTTACAAACAACTTGGATAATTGCTGTTTTAGTGGTTTGTTCTTCAATGATATTTCTGATCATTTGCCGATTTTTTGTTTACCACCACATGCGTATGAGCAAGCCAATCCATCAGATGTGGGTAACTGGGTTGTTATTCGCGATAAACACAATAATAATGTGTCAAAGTTTCGTGACAAACTCGGGAATACAGATTGGACGGGTATTTGCGGATTGAATGACCCAATTAATTCGTACAGCAAATTTCTACATGAATTTTCTGAAATTTTTGACACTTGTTTTCCGCTGCGCAGGCAAAAAGTGTGTTCTACTAATTTTTCTAAACCATGGATGACCAACGGCCTTTTAACATCAATAAAAAGAAAGAATAAACTCTATAAGAAATATCTGAGGAAACCGAGTTTTAAAAATAAAAAAACCTATATTGACTTTAAAAATAAACTAAATCATTCAATCCGAATAGCTAAACGTTTATATTTCGAAACAAAATTAAAACGTGCGACTTCTGATATCAAAGAGACATGGCAGATCCTAAACGAAGTGACTAATAGGAAAAAACGTCCAAGTAAGTTACCCTCACTTTTCTCATCCAACAATTATGATATCACTGATCCAACGGTGATAGCTAATCGTTTCTGTGACTATTTTACTAATATTGGACCTAACTTAGCCAAACAAATACCAACTACACTTAAGACTGCCAGTTCCTATCTTGGTGGTAATTTTGCAAAGACTATATTTCTTGAGCCAGCTTCTGAATCTGAAATCATTGAAATAGTGAGGTCACTTCGTTCTGGCTCTGCTGCCGGCTATGATAAAATCCCTGTATGGATAGTAAAAAACAGTATTGATCTTATTTCTGAACCTCTTTGCAAACTCGTAAATTTGTCTATCGAAACTGGTATTGTTCCAGATAAGATGAAAATTGCACGTATAATACCAATTTTTAAATCAGGTGACAATCGTCTGTTTTCTAATTATAGACCAATATCTGTTTTACCAATTGTTTCCAAAATTCTGGAAAGAGTTGTGCACAATCGTTTAATGAACTATATAAATGTTAATCAGATATTATTTAAAAATCAATATGGCTTTAGAAAAAATCACTCAACCTCATTAGCACTTATAAACCTTTATGACAAAATCTCTACAGGCTTTGACGCCAATGAGCACACAGTTGGTATTTTCCTTGACTTATCGAAAGCTTTTGACACTGTTGACCATGAAATTTTAATTTCCAAACTCGAACACTATGGTATCCGAGGACTGGCTCTTGATTGGATAAAAAATTACTTATTTAATAGGATGCAATATGTACAGTACAATGGTATTTGTTCCCTGTTCAACACAATAAAATGCGGTGTTCCTCAAGGGTCAATCCTCGGCCCATTACTGTTCTTAATATATATAAACGATATATATAATGCTACGGACATTGGAGAGTTTATTCTATTTGCTGACGATACTAACTTGTTCTATTCTCATGATAACTTGTCATCTTTAATGGGTCTGATAAATTCTGAATTATGTAAGCTTTCGGAATGGTTTCAGTCGAATAAACTTTCTATTAATACAACCAAGTCCAACTATATAATATTTAAGCCAAGGCAAAAAAGGCAAAAATTTGACTTGAAACTGGAAATAAACAATAATGAAATTAATAAAGTCAAAGAAGTTTGTTTTCTTGGTGTAATGTTAGATGAGAACTTATCATGGAAAGCACATATATCCCATGTTGCTCATAAAATTTCTAAATCTATTGGAATTATATATAGATCAAGTTTTTATCTCTTCAAATCAGCTTTGCGAATGCTCTACTTTGCTCTGGTATATCCATATCTTCAATATTGTATTACGGTATGGGGATCGACGTATTCAACTAATCTCAATCGCATTGTTGTCTTACAAAAACGTGTGTTACGAATCATTGATAAACAAGACTTCGGTGTGCATACCAGTCCTATTTTTGATGAACTTAAAATATTGAAATTCGAAGATATCTATTTATTTAACCTTGGAAAGTTTATTTATCAATACAAACATAAATTGCTTCCTAATTGTTTTGAATGTCCACTTTTAACTGTAAATCAAATTCACAATTATAATACCCGTAAATCAAGAACACTTAGCGTCCCTTATTGCAGGACAAATACTCGCCTATTTTCTGTCAATTATCAAGGACCAAAATTTTTCAATACGTTGAATCCCGATATACGTAATTCATCATCTATTTTTAGTTTTCAATCTAAGTTAAGATCGTTTCTTTTTTCTCGTTACATATAGTTTCAATATTTAGTAATTTGGCTCATTTCATTGTTACTCGAATATCTGTCTTTGCCCTAGTATCATGCACATGTTTCATTTAATCTAGCTGAAATCAATGAGGTAGCCCAAAGTATACAAGCCTGATGGTTTCTATTTCGGCTTCCTCACCACAATTATTTTTTTTGTGATATGTATGATTTTCTAGTATTTGTATTTTTTTGTGGTAAACCAAATAAATTATTATTATTAACCATATATATATGCTCAAACTAAACCACTTGTTTTCATGTAAATTGTAGGTCATTATAGTTTTTATTAATCGATCGTAATTTTAGGTATTTGTAAAGTAATATTGTATTTATATTTTGATTGTATTTATCTCATTTATTGTAAAGCGCATTAGATCATATACATATGTATTTTGCGCTATATATAATTTTAAATATTATTTTAAATATTTTATAAGTACATTTCTGTATGTCGGCGACGTTAAAATATCTTGTATTGGCTCTTGCCAATATGTTTTTCTTCGAATTTTGTATTAAACTCTATTACCGAGTTAAAAAATGTACGAATGGCTTGCATCAATAGAAAGCTTACAAAAAACTACATCTAAGAGGTTTAAATGGTTAGCTGGGATTTTCAAGTGGTTTTCGAGCTATTGCTGTTCCAAATGTGAAAAATAAGCCAAAATCGCGCAAAAATCCTGGGTACTATTCTGAAAACACGCTTTCAACAGCTCATATTAAACTCAAGAAGAACTTAAAAACCCTAGTAACCGTTTAAATGTCTTATATGTCGTTTTTTGCAAGCTTTCAAATGTTGCAAGTCATTTTTGTTAGAAATGTATCTGAAATTTCACATTTTTTACTGTAAAGTTTAATACAAAATTCGAAGAAATCGTGTTGGCAGGAGCCTACAAGAAATTTTTCACGCCACTGACATACAGAAATGTACTTACTAGCCTTCAGGGCACAATATGAAGGCAAAATGGAATTGCCCCTCGATATGGTGAGTTTGCCGTGATTTCTGTTCCTCTATCTCCCTGACTAATCGTTATCTTCATAAGACTGAGATTTCATATGAATTTGTCAAGTATGTTTAGAGTATACAAGCCTATGAACTACACATTTTTGTATCAACTACAATATGAGCTATACTTTTTTATCATTTATAAACCTGGAATGAGGAGGATTCGGCGAAATATCACCCGAAGTGATATACAGTACTTACTCTATTTTTTCCAGAGCGAAACCATAAATATCTTATATACACTAAAAACCATGACCAGCCGACAATTTAAAAAAATAAAGTAAAAAACAAATTCCGAAAATACAGGACATCTTGAGAATTCAATATATAATTCAAAACAAGACGCAGTTTGAGACTGAAAATTTTCGACTTTATTTCAAAGTCATCTTCAGACAGAATGAAGATGACTTTGAAATAAAGTCGAAAATTTACAGTCTCAAACTGCGTCTTGTTTTGAATTATATATTGAATTCTCAAGATGTCCTGTATTTTCGGAATTTGTTTTTTACTTTATATACACTAGATAGCGCATCTCTTTTAGTATAAAATTGAAGCCAAGAATATTACAGCGGTTACACCCATTTGAATAGACGGCGGCCATTCGAAGTTTCCCACTCGCTAATATAAAACGCTTAAAAAACTACAATAACTTTCACCATTTGAATAGTTTGAAAATGTATTTGGAATAGGTTTAACTTGGCCAAAAGTTACGGTTACCACTGAGTAATTTTAAAAAATACAAAACAAAGGACACTCCGAAAACGGTTAACATTTTGATTCGACGTTTCGACTAGCTTGCAGTCATCATCAGGAATGACGCTACTACGAAATACAAAACTATATATACAAGATCAAATTAATGAAATATGATATGTGTTAGTTAAAAATTATGAGTTCCTTAGAGGCTTTACATCCGTGGTTAAGTTCCGGTCTCTGGCGATGAATATATAGAGATTCTTTAAAAAGTAATAAAGACCAATGTCTGGATTTGTCTATTATCCTACAGTTGTTGAAAATAATTGATTCAGAAGTGAAGTCGTCTAGATTAAATAGTGTATGAGGAAGATTAAATAGCGTTCTATAATACAGGAAGTGTTCGCATGAATTTATGTGTTTGTAAATCTCTGATTCTTTACTGCGGGCATGCTCTTTTAGCCTTGTCATCAGACAGCGATCTGTCTTTCCGATGTAGGAAGCTTTACATCCAGGGCAACTAAATTTGTAAACTACACTGCTTTGTAGTTCTTTACGAGTCCGGTCTTTCATGCTTAGGGAGGTGTTAGTGCTGGTGGTGTCGTAAATAATGATGAATTGAGCGCGTCGTTTCAGCAAGCGTGTTAGTTTAGTGGTGCAGGAAGTTAATTAACATGTTTCCTCTTTTACCAATGAATGGTAGATGAATCCAGATGTCATAATTTTTAACTAACACATATCATATTTCATTAATTTGATCTTGTATATATAGTTTTGTATTTCGTAGTAGCGTCATTCCTGATGATGACTGCAAGCTAGTCGAAACGTCGAATCAAAATGTTAACCGTTTTCGGAGTGTCCATTGTTTTGTATTTTTTAGGTTTAACTTAATGTTTAAGTTCCATGTTTAAGAAACAGAAAACATACGAGTCTTCTCATTTCATGGGAATATCCTGAGTCTGCAATCACGGCTTCAATTTTTGAATTGCAGAATAATTAGATGCACTATCTAGTGTATATAAGATATCTATGGGCGAAGCCCCAAGGGGGTGATTCGATGGTAACCTTCATACAGAGTTACAGACTGATTTCATGCTCACGTCGTACAATTTTAATTTTAATTGGGCAATTAGAATTTGAGGTATCATCTAGCTTTCCCCCATATCAAGTGATTGCTTTAAAGAATTGTATTACTATGTAAAACTATGAATCGAATGTCCTTGGCATGTTGGAACACATGCATGCATGTATATAACAAGCATACAACATAGCATAAACACATCCATATAGCAAGTACATGTATATATATTGCAAGGATTACGACTCACCATTGAAGTGTCATAGTATTCCCTGGCCTGATTCAAATGCTTCTCGGCAAAGGTTGGCGATGCTATACATTGATTAAAGGAATATATATTGCATCAAAATCTGCAATTCACATGGTATATTTGTCAATTAAATACCGATTAATGCTTACCAGGAACTTTATTATTTTAGGAGTTTACAGACTCCGTCACCCCAAGGATCGATTCTCTCATCAATTTGTCTGATCCAATTGTTTTTCTCACTAACGTGGACCAAACAGAGCACTGGAGAGCCGAGAAATATCTTTACATATGCTCTGCGCGTCAGTTCAAAATGGTTCAAAACTTCAAATGACGCTTTAGACGCCTTATGCTTAGACTGTTATATAAGCGTCTTTCCGGAATTGATGAATAGGCAAGTGGCCGCCAACGCTTGGTCATTTATCATGTTGATTGCCGTAATTAGTAATTTGGTATATATTTATGCTAAACAGGCCGGTTGTTAGAAAGCCAGTTAGCTTAATGATGGATTAAAGAAAATTCCAAAGCTATCTTCCGAAACATGAAGATGGTGTAGTTTTCCACAGTTCGTGTCTGGATCAATAGAAGTTTCATTTTCCAAAGTTTTGAAATAAGCGTAAATACAAATGAACCCAACCGAAATAGCAGGTTAAATTTTACCCAAAAAGGTGTACCGTTAGAACGAATGCCAAAAAGTAAAGATAATACAACTCAGTATGACAGCTAGTATGATTTTCTAGCTTTCGAGTTTGGAAATTTAAACTTCCAAAACTGCGCCGACTTTGCATAAATTTATACACATTTTTGCAATTTTTGAGCGTTTACAACTCAAAAATCAAAATAGAATCAGAAAGTCTTTGGTCTCAGATTTATTCTAGCTATTTATGATTGTATATCACAAAATGTAATAGGAAAAATATGATTCGATATATCAATAATTATATGGTCTTGATTACATTTCCATATCTTGATTAGTCATAATACTGAATTGTCTCACAGTCTCCTCTTATCCGCTCACCTTTCGTACGAGAAGTTCTAGATTAGGTTTAGGTCTGTAGGTAACGGAAATAGAACCTGCAAATGACATTCCAGGAATCATTGAAAATGAAAATTCCCGGATTAAGGTGGCAACGACGACCTTAATTTCCATCAAAGCAAATCTGTAGCCGATGCAGAATCGAGGACCATTGGAAAATGGCAAGAAAGTACGACGGTTGTTGGGATTATCTATAGAAACAATAAATGTTGTGAATTTGTCAGTTAAAAAATGATCCTCATTATCTCAGTGATAACTCCTAGATGAGCTTATTAGCTCTTGCATGGGGCAAACGTATTCAAAATATTTTAAAATAACACAGTATCAGTCAGTATGTCCTCACGCGCCCTATAATTTTATCAGCGATATTCTACGACAGGTTCTGTGTGAAACAAAACGCTTATAAGCGACGATGTTGTCAACTCACGGACTGTAACCTATGCAGATCATACATCCTCGTCCCCAGGACGAGGATGATAGGTCCCCAGGACGAGGATGATACAGAATATAGTTAATCCATAAATGAATAGGTCTGTAATTTATTAAACCACAACTTGTTGATATCCATTACCTTCTGTATAGTTCTACGCCCCACACACTGGGGTATACGTATTTAAATGATGCAGAAGTAATTCGTGGACTTACAGTAGGAGCCGACAAGTTTTCATGATAGATTTTACTATTCATTGCACTTTAATTTGCCCCAATGGCCTCATTTCCGTGTTTCCTGGTTTTCTCATGGCAGGCGCACATGAAGATTATATCCCCATGTGTCGTTCACGAATATGTTTCTCTTTGATCTTTACCTCAATCGAAAGCTTATCCTTAACCCTAGTGTGCACGACATGTGGATATAACCACATGAAAACGAGGCCTTGTGGCAAGACTGAATGCAATAAACAGTACAGCCTATTGGAATGTATATACAGTACTGGGATTTATGCAGAATGACGTTTCATTGTGGTGTGTGACTTCTACTTCGCGACTATTTGCTCTCCTTTCCTACCAAGATTCTCGCAAAGCATCCTAGCAGTTGTAGTCACGCACTGCAAACGAACACGATCATCAGTAAGGGTATTGTAGATGGAATTTATGGAGTAGAAATTTATATACATTTATTAGACCGAACAAACCAAGAACAGTTGTGAAAAATGCAACTTTAGGTCCCCTCAACTTTCGGTCCTGCGATTCCGGTGCAGCGCCCTAACCAACTGAGCTACAGAGGCCAGTTGTCGAACTCTAACCACAAGTTCAAGTAACTGTTCTAGAGTACTGCCTTCTGTAGGTTATGTGATACAAGAACATGCACCGGAATCGCAGGGCCTCAGGTTCGATTCCCGCCAGGGACCTATAGTTTTTGCAGCTGGTCCTGGTTAGGTCTAATAAATGTCTAGCGGTCAAGCTCACAACCCCCATGGAAAGTCAGGGCTTAGAACATCCCAAAATCAACGACATGTATGACGTATGCATGTAGTGTACATATGCATCAGTGTATTAATGAATTGTACAACTCATCCAATTTTGCCCTTCATTACAATTACTACAAAGTTTCTTTCAAAACATTGCATTAAAAGGGTATTCGACACAGAGATGAATGGCTATCACTATTTCAATTTTACAGAAAAACTTTCTTACGAAGTGTAGACCCTAAGCAACCAAAAAATGTCAAATTTTCACATTGATCTATCATTGAAACGTCCCCGCAAAAATTATCAGGGGAGGTGCAAAACGATCTCAGTGGAGGTGCGCACCTTTCCACACTCCCTTCAAAATCCAGTCATGTTTCAATGGAGAAAAGTTTTTTAATACGTTTTGAGCAAGTTGAAAATGCCAGGATTGTAGTCGAATTTACGACATTTACAGGTTACAAATACAATTTTTCCCGGTGTTCATGAATGTTTTCTAAATACTGAGGAAACAAATATACACAAACAATTTAACAATATTAAACTGCAAACTTTTGAAATAACACAGCAATGCTTAGCAATGCCAGTTTCATTAGCTTGCATGAATCACTTACTTGATTCCAGGAACCTATCCGGATTGAAGGTCTCCGGATCCGACCAATATTCAGGTTTACGATGGACAACGTAAGGTGAAATGACAATCACAGAGTCAGCAGGTATATTGTAGCCAAGAATATTATCGTCGCGAATTACTTTTCTACGATATACAGAAACTGGAGGCCGGAGACGCATTGACTCGTTTATCACGGCTGTAAGATACTCCATTGACTCGTAGGCTTCCCAACTCCCTTCTTGTTCGGTTAATGTCTCTAAAACTTCCCGACGGATTTTTTCCTGAATGTCAGGGTATTGAGCAAGATAATAAAGGATCCAAGACAAGGCAACAGAACTCGTTTCGTGGCCAGCAAATAAAAATGCGAATACCTCGCTAAATAGCTCTTCTTCATCCATACCTTGGCCAGTCTCTTCATCAACAGCCTCAATAAGACGATCCAGTAGGTCTTTTCGTGTAGTAGAAATGTCTGGTTTCTTTTCACGTTTATCACCGATTATCTATATAAATATGGCAATATGATTGGGAAAATGAGAAAATGTTTTACGCTTACAGTTTCAAGGCACAGACTTTATGGAAGGTAGAAGAACACCAGTTGCCAGAATAGAAAAGAATTGCATTCACGGTTGCCTTCACGACCTATATAGTGTCACCTACCGTCATATATATTCAAAGCATGATGATTCATGTTTATATGCCAAGCTTCTAGTTCTAGGCAAGGCTATAAATCGTTTAAAAAAAATTATTTTCAATTTTGAAGTAAATCAAAAGGACGAAGGCAAATTATGATGAACCAGTTTGATAATCCACAGTGTGTAAAGTAGTAAAGCAGTATAGTGGACACCAAAATAACTACAATACTCTTTATATTGTATAATTGTATGAATGGTATTATGGCATATGACATTACTGTTAAAAACAATGACATTAGGTGCATTGGGTTCAGCTCTATTTCTATGCTGAGTTGTGCATGGAAATGAGTGAATTTTTCACCAATTCTCGTCCCAAGAGCCATTTTCGCTTGGTCACTCGTTGAAAATTAGGCTCTGGGTTATATGACAAAAGGGAGAGATCTGATTGGCTTCTCGGAAGACGATCAGTTTTCGCTAGGCAAAATTATTATCAAAATATGTCAACACAAATGCTTCGTTTCTTCGTAATACAGTGCTTCTCTGTGAAAATTGTTACGGGTGCTAAAACGTCCCAATTCAAGAGTACGACCTTTAGAAATTACTGCAAGTTTTCTTGCACGTCCGGTTCCGTGTGTCCCAGGGCCTATGCAGGCTGCCCGCAGCCGATAGGACCTGGAAACGAGGATGCTACAAACCGACATATTTGGGTGGAACACAGGCCTGGGTGGAGCATATATGATCGAAAAAAATCGTTAGCGTCATTTGAATGATTCAAAATTGTCAGTGCGTTTGAAGTTGACCACCTTGTTTTTTAAACCACTACAACAATGGTTTGGGGCAACGTTGGCTAAAGGGGATGAACTAGAGGTAGGTTCTCAAGATTGCCGCCAGTTTTTTTTAAAAAGGTATTAAAATAGGGTATTAAAATACCTCTAGGTATTAAAAGGTATTAAAATACCTCTCACAACAGCTTTGTCTCTAATTTCGCCGATCTCGACACGAAGTGGACCGGTACCACAAAGGATATCACCAGGGTAAAGTTCGATTATATAAACGATCCCTATTTTGCATCGATACTGGCTGCTTACATTATTACGTTTAAGTGTGGGATAAGTACGGAACATCTGCTGGAAAGCAAAGGAACCTCGAGGGTAATCACAAGTATTGTTAGGTATCACCTATACTACCACATGCCTAGGTTCCTCAGAAATCCAAGCAAAATGACGAAATACGTAACAAAGGATATGCTAAAGTCCCTGCAGAGAAACATACCCATACAGAAAACATGGGTTGACAAATTCCACCGAGGACAGACAGAAATAGGTCTCTGGCATAGCAGACTTCCGGATAAAAGTAGGGTTAGAAACTACAGATATTCATACTACCATACCGGTGGTGTAATGGGAATTAGCTATCAGGAAGTAGACAAGGTCATTAACAACAGCGATACGGACTACACCCAATTCATAGCTAAGTAATCGGACGGATTGACACGTCTGGGATTAAAGCTACTTCAGCAATCTATTGAAAGTTACGTCTACTGCGTATTAGGTGCGCAAGCACAAACACGTTGGTCTATCGTTGGTAAAGGGGCGAAGATTCAGGACATATTTCACAGACTTTTCAAAGACACCGTTGCGCAAGACGATGTATCGGTATCCATCTCCAATATGAGGAGGGCAATAAAGGATACTAACGTTGTACTTAACATGGCAATATAACCCGGACTGATTAATACCATCCAGTATGATCATACTTAAGGAAAAAGTAGCGGGATACAACAACACACTAACACTAGCGACAAATGACATGAAGTTTGGTAGTAATACGGATGTTAACTACTCAAAACCTAAGGAGATAAAAAAGAGTCCGGATGTAAAAGTCCAAAACCCTATACCACGCAAAGACCAGAACCCCATACCACATCCTAACACAGCAAGCATACCAAGACCAACAAACAATCTGGTTTACCTCCTCGGCACTATGTTCATCGGTGGGGTTATCACTTCAAGATGGATATTATTTTCGTATTAATAAAAGAATGAATAGCGACAGCAGCAAAGTTAGGGGAAAATTAAAAAAGGACAAAACCGTCAACGTTGGTATAAAACTCAGTAGAGGTGGACTGAATCTCGGTTACGTTAAATCCAAGACAACCAACATCAAGTACGTTACGTCGTGTAAGGAAAAAGCGGGACCGTCGGCAAAGACCGCAAAGGAAGACAAAGCGGTACCGTCAGCAAAGACCACGAAGGAAGAAAATAAAAAGAAGAGTAAATAAAATGGGATGTTTACACGCAAAACCTGAGACCACAAATGGGACCTGAGACCACGTGGTTATCTTGTTCTGACAACCGAACTCGGTGTATTCCTAACCCAACTTCTGGAATATTTCTCTACATCGATCTGTGGAACTCTGCTTTTCGGAATCTTAAGCAGATTCTCGTCGATATTTATGTTAAGTCTTTTGCATATCTGATAGGTTAAAATGCTGAGGTTAGGAAGCGTCCTCCTTTTCAGCTTTTCCTCCCTATCCTCCTCCTCACTATCCTCCTCCTCCCTATCCTCCTCTAAATCCAACTCGGCCCTACAAATTATTTGGATGTTTCCTACTACCGCATGCCTCTCATACTGTGGTAGATCAGAATATGTTATACTCCTTCTAATACAGAACAGTTCGAACCTATCGCTGAACAGTTCGAACCTTTCTGTACTTCATGATTGCGTCGTCCCAACAATTGTAGTTTGGGACAGGGGGTGTGTGTCCCGTAGCTAATCCACATTTGTGACACGTTCTTTCCCCGTTTATATCAATAAGCTGGTGTTTATCTCCGGATTCACAGAATTTCATCTTCCTTTTGTGTTCCTGCTCGATCGCTTCCTTCCTCAGACGCTCCCTTTTCTCGTAATCCGTTTCCCTATAGTCCGGATGACTTTCCAACTGTTTAAAAGTATCTATGATCAACTTCCGCTCCCTACGCTTGTAAGCCTTCTCATCGATTTTTCTAATATTTTCCAAAAACGTACTTCTACTACCCGGTGGTAAACCCTGTGCCCATTTAAACACGGCAGATAGGGGAAGAAGACTCTCCCTCAAGGGCAGATGGACAGCGAACGGCACGCCTCTTCCAGATGTCCGAGAGAACTTCAGTCGTAAAATAGATCTCATATCTTTTATTATATAAAAAATATTTCTTTAAGTAGGTTTCGAGATTACCTTAAGCTGATCTTGAAACTACTTAAGGTTATGCTGCAACTAACTCAAGCAACATTTGACTAGACTTTGACTAGAATTTGACTGGATTTAACTAGACTTTGACTAGACTTTGACTAGACTCTGACTAGACTTTGACTAGACTCTGACTAGACTTTGACTAGATTCAACTAGAAATTTAAAAAAAGTAGGTATATTAAATAGAGCATGGATGAGCCAACAATAACAAGAACGGAGAAAACCCAGAAACCGAAGGATCCAAGAAGGGTAGAATCAGGTAAGAGACTAGCCGCAATATCTAAAGAAGCAAAAGCAAGGAAAGCTGTAGAAAGACGTAACATCGAAAATAATTCCGATCAAAGTGATTCGGTAAATACGCTGATTTACGCTGGAGTCGCAGCAGCTGTGTTAGGAGGAATCTACTACATATACTGTAATGTCAGACCTACGGACAAGCCTAATCATACAGCAGAACCGCAGATGCAGGACGAGCCGAAACCAAAGTTCGAAAAATTTAATAATTAGTTATTATACTATAATAAAGGGAATGGAGAAGAGAAGCCAAGAACTTACACCCGGTTTCAAAAGGGCACTGACCTCCGATGTTGTAGGGAACAGAGTATATAACTTCATTACATTTAACCCAAACGAATCCAACCCCGGAAACGACATCTGCATAGTAGTTCAGAAACTGGAACCGAACACCTGTATCGTTCCAGATTCATTTCGCCTGTCGTATGAGTTCAAGAACGAAAACACCAAATCCTGGTTCATGAATAACCTCGGTAAACTTCTGTGCGAACGACTCATGATAAGGGTGGGAGGTGAGATAGTATACGACAATAACGGCGAAAGTCTCATCAAAGTCTACAAAGATCTCTGGAAGATGGATTCAAAAAGAGCAAACATGATAGAATACGGGATTATGAACGAGAACACAAGAAAGCTATTGTCGAAGGACGACAGTGCCGATCAAACCGAAAAGACGGATGGTAACTACGACCTGGTGATGGCAAAGGTATACAAGGAACAAAAAATGAAACTCGGAAAAATTTTCAATGACCACGGTGAACATGACCATGAAAAGTGGATTCGAGTACACGATAACCCTTCCAAAAGCCGACAAGATTATGGTTGCACAGGCAAACGAGAAGGTGGAGGGATATACACTAAAAAACATACATCTGGAATACGAAACCATCGAAAACGAGGAACTAGCTAAACGGGTAAACGAAGGATACGAGGCCGGCAGATCCCTATCCCGTTAAAAACAACCGTGTTAAAAACAACCGTGTGGTCAAAGGATGCTACAAGGTTTAACGAAACCATAGATGTTCCGAGGGTAAGCATGAGGGCTGTGGTCCTATACTTTTCAGAAAAAGAACAATAACCGCCAGCGAGGAATACGTCTTCCCAAGCATCGAAAAGGTAAAGGTTACGATAGAGGGGAAACCGAATGCTGTATATAGTCAGGGACTAACATACGAAAACTTCTATGACGAAGCAAAAAGACTGTTCGGAATAGCCAACAACACCTGTAATGACGACATAAGCGTTACGAAATTCTACAAAGACAAATTCGCATTGGTGATCGATCTGAGAGCTGTCGACGACAACCATATCGTTGGAAGTGGAAAAAAGCTTCTCGGTGATAACCCTGGAATTCTCCTGGAAATTGAAACAGACACTATTACCGAAGACATCCTCTGTAACATCTTTGTGCTATCCGATGGACTCATAAACATCAGCGAAAAGACCCTCCAGGGTATTAGTTACTAAATAATAAAAGATGGATCCATTGGAAACACCATTCAACATGATCATGACCGGATGTGGGAAAACCATTACCTACCAGAAATGCTGGAGAACGATTATAAAAACCACTTCGAGTATATATTTCTGGCGGTAGCACCCCCAGTTTTTTGGGCAGTCGGGCAATATTCGATTAACAGTCGGGCAATTTTGGTTAGTTATAAAAATGAGTGGGACAAATTCTGTCAATTTTGTCGAAAATGTAGTCAATTTTGTGGCCAATGTAGAGTTTTTTGGAAAATTTGTGTGTTACGAAAAATTTTGGTATGTCCGGAAAATTTTTTTGACCCCTAAAATGGTACACTGACCGAATTTTTTTTGGCGACGGGGGGGGGCGGTCGAAGGGTCGCCAAAATCATTTTTCCGGAAAAAATTTTTCGGTAATAGTCGGGCACAATCACGAAAAGTCGGGCAATTTTCTATCCGCCCCCCTATTTTTTTCCTTTTTGTCTTAAAATGTATATATATACTCACTTGGATTACAAACCCTAAGAACAGCATTCAAACAAATAGCCTAATCGTTCTTGATCACTGTGCTAGTAGCCAATCCGTCAAAAACAGGACCAGCGAATTGGTAAAACTTGGGTTTAGGGCTAGACATATGGGAATATCAACCATTGTCATTACCCAACAGCTTACATCCATTGCGAAACCCTATAGGGAAAATATATCCAAACTCGTAACCTTTTACAACCCGAGCGCAAAAGATACGGACATTATATTGAACGACTGACTACCTTGCAAACACGGAAAAAGAAGAAAGGAAGGAAATCATTAATACGCTAAAAAACAACGACTACGCCAGGTTGGAAATACTACTACGTCGACCTTATACCCACAAAACAATTATTCCGCATATTAAATAAAGGAATGGAAACCATATTCGAATCTGTAGAGCCTGAGACACCTGTCGCAAGCGATCTAAGGGAAAAGCTACTGAAACTGGTCGATGCGGGTGAAATCAAGTACGCCTCAAAATATATCAAAAAAGCATCTCCGAAAAGACGCTGGAAAACATATACAAAGACTACGAAAGACAACGTCTGGAAAACACAAACAACCAACTAGCCGACGTTATCATCACCAAGTTTTCCGAACTCATGGAGGCGTTGGACGCTGTTAAGGATGTTGAAGGAATGAAAAAAGAACTGGAGGAAAACGATCTGCTTAGAAAAGACATAAAAACCTCGTCAGTTACGTAACACCGTACATCCCACTCATTGGAATACTAAGCGGTGGAATCACCGTCGGAAAACACGTGATCAGTACAAGGGCAAGCTGTCCGGAAAAGGAGGAATGAAAATCAACAGTTTATAGACAAGACTTCCCTTATATAAAATAAAACCATGGAATTTGCAGATTTCTATTTCCGATGTCCGGAAATTTCTATTTCCGATGACGGGCGATAGTCTTACAAAGTTTGCAAATTTTGTATATGTTTTTATTATATAATAGAAAGTGAGATACTGAAATATACAGTGAGATATTTTCCATATCTTCACTAGTAAAGATATCGATCACGTGACTTTTAGTATTAATATACAATTTTTTAATTGCTTGGGACAATATAATAAACAGAACATTACACGGTGGCTTGAAGATATGACTTTTATTTTCACCACTCGAAGATAAGGGACCGGTCATAAAGTAATTACTAGAGGGGGGTGGAGGATAAATGAAATTTCAAGTACATATTTCCATACCCTCCCAAAAACCTGTGGAAACATTTTCGTAACCCCCTTCAATGTAAATGAAAATTTTCATACCCCCCCCCTCTGTTTTAACATTTGTCTTGCGTTTATCTATATTTCGAAACCCTCCAGTTTGCGATAACTCTCCCACTTCTTGTAGTGGTAACCATATCCTCAACATTTTCCACAGACTCTGATTCGTCACCAGTCTTTTCAGATTCTGACATACTAACGATGGGCTG
This sequence comes from Paramuricea clavata, assembly GCA_902702795.2. Classification (NCBI taxonomy): domain Eukaryota; kingdom Metazoa; phylum Cnidaria; class Anthozoa; order Malacalcyonacea; family Plexauridae; genus Paramuricea; species Paramuricea clavata. The sequence continues at coordinate 27,853 of CACRXK020002024.1, read as the reverse complement.
AGAGTATGATGAAACAGAAAAATTTGTTTTTGGTTTATTTCGAATAGAAAAAAATTGCTTCCATTCAATGTGACACTTCCTCATCAGGTTCATCAAGTTCTAATGCCGGTGTGAGCTTGCTAGCATTGACAATTCAGCTGTATCAGCTTTGTACTCCAAAAGTTCAACGGATACTGAATCTTACTTATCATCTGACATTGAGTCACATAAAAACATATACCTTGTGTTGATTTAATAATTATAAGTAAAGCAATTCTTTCCAAACTTAAATCTGGGCACAAAACATTCAATATTCAACAATAGTTATAAAATGTTATTTTTTCCGTACCTATAGTACTAAGATTTTGCCCCCCCCCCCTAGAGGTTCTGTTGTTTTTTCGTACCCCCCCCCACCCCTCAGAGGTTCTCTTTTTTTCGTACCCCCAAAAATATCCTCCACACCCCCTAGTAAATACTTTATGACTGGTCCCTAAAAGTTGTATTACGTGCGGAAATTGTTATAATTTTCGGCTCAAAAATGGTAACAATTTCCGCATGTAATACAAACTTCGCAAGGCTGTATTTCTGCATTTTACAACATTTCGTAACCAAATTTTGCAATTTTACTAATTTTAATAAGTTTACTTTCTACTTTAATCCTTTTAATATGTGAAACATTGTTGGAAATATAGCTAAATAATCCATTTTCAGTTTTTTACTATAATTTCTTTATCATGTTTCGCCCACATGACAGATGCCCTTCTTGTCGCCCACATGACAGATGCTCTCTCTCTGCGTTGTACATATATATATATATATATATATATATATATATATATATATATATATATATATATATATATATATATATATATATATATATATATATATATATATATATATATATATATATATATATATATATATATATATATATATATATATATACAGCTAATTCAATAAAGGTTGTCCTTTGAAACCTTAAACTCTAAAACCTTAAACCTTAAACTCTAAGCGTGCAAAGCATAATGGGAGCAAAATTTAAGCAGTTTAGAAAGCATATATGGAGCCCATTTTTTGGAGACATGATAAAAATCTCCCTGCAAAAACATTTCACTGACAAACAGCTTCAATAATCAACAATTAAGCTTGAAATCAGTGCTCCCATCATGCTTTGCGCGCTTAGAGTTTAAGGTTTAAGGTTTTAAGGTTTAAGGTTTGCAAAGGACAACCTTTATTGAATTAGCAGTATATATATATATATATATATATATATATATATATATATATATATATATATATATATATATATATATATATATATATATATATATATATATATATATATATATATATATATATATATATATATATATATATATATATATATATATATATATATATATATATATAGTTATATATATATATATATATAGTTTGTATTACATGCGGAAATATATATATCTGTGTTGCAAAGTATTGTATTTCATTCTGTCTGAAGATGACTTTGAAATAAAGTCGAAAATTTACACTGCGTCTTGTTTTGAATCATATACTGAATTCTCAAGATGTCTTGTCTTTTCGGAATTTGTTTTTTACTTAATAAGTTTACGGGAATTTACTTTTAATTTACGTGAATTTACTTTTTTTCCTAGATCAAAAATTAGTCTAACATGCAAGACGTTGTCTATTAAATGTTACACAACTTTTACTATATAGCACGAAGCAAGATTTGTTATGCTGGCTCTTACGATTTCATTATGCTACCCGTCCTACGTCAGTTTGAACAACAGAATTATTAATTTCAAAACAAAAAGGGATGTTTACCTGAATATACTAGCTACTCTTACCTGTTTGATAACGCACGCAATGGTTTTAAGCGCTTCTTCGCCTTTGATAACACTTTTCATGAAGTATTTAAGGAATGGGAACCACAGGAGTAGTTTTATTGAAAATGACTTTGCAGCTGGATTTACACCAGTGAATAAATCAGTGAATGCACGGGATATTATGGTATCACCTGCTTCGGTGGTGTTAAACTCATAACCAAATACACATTCGCCTAACGCATCCAAAGTCATACGATTAAAATCGTTTTCCACAAACAAATGGCATTCTTTTTTAGCGTTGCTCTTTGACTTCGCACTGATTATGCCGTTCCAGTACTGAAAAATAAATATATTGTACATATAAAACTGAATTCAGAAAATTAAAGGAACACTTCCTGGTTCATTATATACAACGTGTGTTTGGAGGTTTATAATAAATGCTTGGAACGTGCTATTTATAAATTGATTCGTAATATTGCGACTTCGGTAAGTAATCTTTTGAAAACTTGGAGAAGAGGGTCCTGAGCTGAAGGAGTAAATAGGAACAGGAATTTGCCTATTTTTGGACTACGAAAATGGAATTTGGATTACTGCATGGGCAGGGCCTCACAGAGAAATTCGGGTGCCCGGGGAAAATTTTTACTTCGTGGCCCCTATTTTGTCCCGAAAGGTTGAAAACATTTTCCAGCGGACATTAAAAAAAATGTTCAGAAAACATTCAGTACATACTGCGTACCTATTCGGCGTTCAGTGAGGGTACAGAAAATTCTGTACCCTCATTATAACCGGCATTAAAAAATGGACGGGGGAGGTTCCGGCCCCAAAACAACCTCCCACGGCACTAAATTAGGGGCCAAAGCTACTACAAACCACAGGGTCGGTGAAACTAGATAAACAGGTTAGTACACTATATATTCATTTGGTGCAGGCTAAAATGTTTTCAGACTGCTTGGTCAAAAATTACTTCAGACCAATGGATATTAAAAGCAATACAAGGAGTGGAAATTGAGTTTCTAATGAAACCATTCCATTGCAATTGCAGTCACCTAAAGAGCTAATTGCATGTCAATAGTTCCGAGGGATGCATTGTTGATAATGAAATCGCGAAGTTATTCATGAAAGTGGTAATTGAGCCCACTAACCCAGAATCGCGGGGGGAGGATCAACAATTTTTCTTCGCCCGAAAAAAGATGGGACCTATAGAGTTTTGAATTTGAAAAAGTTAAATGAAGTTGTTGACTATCATCATTTTAAGAAGGATACTATTTATACTGCAATACATTTGATGAAACAGGACGGAGGTATATATAAGAGGTATACTATACTGCACCCGTATGCTATAAGCACAGAAAGTACCTTAAGTTTTCTTGGACGAGGGCAATTTTATCAATATGCATGCCTGCCAAATGGTCTGGCCTCAGCCCCACGTATTTTTACAAAAATTATGAAACCAGTCTTATGCATCACTACGGAATAAGGAGCACATTTCCTTTGGATATATTGATGACTCGTACTTGCAGGATGACAACTTTGATGGTTGTAAGAGAAATATCCATGACACAATGTTTGATTCATTGGCGTTTATTCCACATCAGACTAAGTCGGCTGTTTTATTGGGGTTTTTGCTTATAATTCTAAGGACATGACTGCATGCACGTCTCTTTAACCTCTGAAAGAGCCACAAAGCTAAAAACTGCTTGCATAAATTTGTTAGCAAAGAGAAGATCTTTAATTCAGGAGGTTGCAGATGTCATTGGCCTTATGGTGGCTATAGGTTTCCATCTGTGACCTGCAGTGCACAGCTATTCTATCGGACTTCAGAAGGGGTAAAACCCAAGCTCTAAACTGCGTAAAGGAAATTATGCAGCAAACATGACCCTCTCGCAAGATGCTTTTGCTGATTTACAGTGGTGGATATCCAATAATGAGACATCCCCCAAACCTGTTCTGGTTGCGTATAGTGATAGGAAGTATACAGGAGGCCCATGATGGGGAGACCGAAGCTAAAGCGCACATTGATGTAATAGAAACAACTGCAGCATTTTTAGCATTGCAGTCATTTGTTCTCGGACAGTTAATATTAACATGTTCGACTAAAGCTTGCCAATACCACGGCCGTAGCTTATGCAAATAATATGGGTGGAAACCAGTCCTCAGAATGCAATGCAATAGTAAGACGAATGTGGATTTGGTGCTTTCAGAGAAACATCTGGGTATCGACAACCCATCCCAGGTGTCACTAATGTAGGAGATAAATAATCTAGGCACTTTGATGATCATACAGAATGGGCTTTTATCAATCAAGTTTATGATAGGATCTGTGTCCAAATATTTAAGCCTCGGGATCGGGTGGACTTGTTTGCACCCCACCTAAACAAGAAGCTAGAGCAATATGTCGCTTGGCAGTCAGACTACTAAAAGCTTTGATGCTTTCCCTCCATTTAGCTTGTTAACAAAAATATTACAAAAGATCCAGGAGGAGTCAGCAGAGGGGATACTGGTAATACCCCTGTGACCCAAACAAACGTGGTACGGTAACAATGCAAATTTTGGTCAACCATCCACGGATTTTGCCTAAAATGTAACGTCTACTTTACTCACATCATAATCTGGACAAGATGCACGGCCACTACATTAGAAACTCAGATTACTGGTATGTCACTTATCTGGAAATCGCTCCAAAGTTAAGGCATTTCAAGGGAAGCTGCACACATACATCATCGTTAAATCATGGCGAAGCGGAACTGTCCAGCAGTACCAAACCTACCTCAACAAAATGGGCACTTTTCTGTGGTGAAAGGCAAATGAATTAAATTTCAATTCTCCCTCTCTAACTGATGTGTTGGACTATTTTTATGAATATAATGTGTTATCGACACCCTCTGCTCATACTTAGATAAGCCACAAAATCATGCAGAGGACCTGAAACAAAATTGTTCATTGGCCCTATGGATTAAAACCGTACGTTATGGAAAAAGCAGAAATCGACACCACTGTGTTCAAACCAGACGCACCAGGGCTGCATCTACTTCTGCAGCTAACGCAGTGAGGGTTTCGATCATGGGCATACGGGAGGGAAAATTGGGGGGGGGGCAGAAGAAAATTTACCTGACTTTTCCCCATTGTACTCGACTTAACTGAAAGGGGGAAGGCGAGTCGACGGAAATTTTTCCCAATCCATTAAAATACCAAGTTACTTTTACATAATTTTTGTGATTTCAACTACTATAGTGCATGCATGTGTCTTCTTTTTAAAGTTTTCCCCAATTTTTGCACGACTTGCGTTTTATAATATGCCCGACTCCATTTTGACTGGGGGCACTTGCCCCCCGTGGCCCCCTCCCCGTACGCCTATGTTTTCGATAGATGAAATACTCAGTAATGCAGATGGTCTGATTGTGCAACTTTTCAAACATTCTATATTATAACAAACCAGTGGCGAATGATGCGAGTATTGCTGAAGTAGTTCTAAAAACAGTGAACTAAATTTCATAGTACATTATATGACCTATTACCTGTTTTAAGGCTTGTGTAGTTTATGTTATCATCATTTATATTGTTGTTTATACACGTCTATCTGTTTTCCCTCCCAAACATTGGGCTGCAGTACCTTTTTTAAGGAATTTTCACTGTGGTGCAAACAGGGAAAAAAGTCAGAGCGAAAAATATGAGCCGTCGAGGTTTGGCGAACGCACAAGTCTGAAGAGAGATTTTGCAAAACTTTAATTTATTAACTTCACTGTATATTTTACTTTAAACAATAACTTCAACCCTTTGTAGCTATAACCGTACAGCTATAACCAGTGGCGTAGCGAAACCTTAATTTTGTGGGTGGGGTGGGGGGCGAACCTCACGCCAAAGGCGTGAGACCGTCTAGGAGGGTCCCGGGGTTCGAAAAATTTTGAAATCTAGGGTCCCTGAATTGCGATTTCATGCATTTTGGGGGTGAAATCTAGCAGAATTCCGAAGATTATAAAGTACAACGAAGACATGAATTTTTTCAGACATTTCTACTCGGAATTAAATAAATTGGAAAAGTCACCTTGAAAAATAGGAGGAGGGGTCAGTGTCACCTTATTTTCTCTCTGTGATGCTGGGAGGGGGGATCCCAATGTGATTTTGATCAGAAATGTTGCATTTAAATCATTTTAGGTTCTATGAGACACCATTTCCGCATTCTCAAAATTGCGTTGCTTTTTCATACGATACAGAATAAGTCTGAGAAGAAATATTCATGCTCTGATGATGCATACATGGATTTAACAGTTAAAAATCTAAACTAAATCTATTCTTCTTGGAACCATATCTACAATTGCTTTAACGAGATTTCACAATCAAGTTCCTCCAGTATATCATCTTTTTCCTCAGTCGAAACGTACTTAATCAGTTTCAGCTTCGAGCATGTAACGTGTACCCTCCCCCCCCCCCAAAAAAACCATTTCTCTACGGATTTAGCCTTTCTGAGAGAATGGTTTTTGTGGCGATTGGGGGGGGGGGGGCTCTTTATATAACTTGATATTTTTAAGAAAAAAATTTTGCAATAAAACTCCCAAAACAAAACACAACGCCTCTGCAGAGGAGAGTGCTAGGAAATAGTCGCAAGGCTTGGAAAGGCTAGCATTTTATCGGATTGTTTGCATGAAATCTATCGCTATTATGAAATACTCGGTGAAGAACAATATGAATTACACACAAGATAGCTGTGGAGGAGGCTATGGAAGGGCATAATCTCATTATCAAGTAAATCAACTGCAATTCTGACAGCAATCATGAGCAATTCTGCTTCGCACTTCGGGGGCAGAAATGGCTTTACTGGGGGGGGGGAGGGAGTTCTTTCCCTGGGGGGGGCAATTGCCCCCCAGATATATAGTTAAAAAAGGCACTGTTGGGCTGTAAAATCCCATACATGTGATTTCCTTGTGACGTACAGCATAACAAGGAAATAGAATTCAAAATTTAAACGAAACTTATGCAGAAACTTATGGGGATCACAACCTACCTCATGTTATTATACATAACCCTTCCCACAAACCAATGTTTGGCAATTTTTGAATGTTGGGCACTTGTTATCCAATCTCATGTGATCGCCTTGTTCCTGCATAACAAGTCACAGAATTCCAATCAAACATTTAAACTTCAACTGACAGGCAATTAGTCTCATTTTGTTTGATCTAAAACAAGGGCTGGGGAATGGGATTTACAGAAATTGTGGGCTGAGAAATGGAATCTAGCCCCCCCCCCCCCACATGCCTGAGCGGCAAATCTGGAGGACACCCAATCTCGTTCCCAGGGTCACTCCTTCTGTCTTACGGTTACAGCTCAACAGCTGGCCTCTGTAGCTCAGTTGTTTAGAGCGCTGCACCGGAATCGCAATTAAGGCCGTAGGTTCAATTCCTACCAGATCAGAGGACATTGTGCTGCATTTTTCGCAGTCATTCCTGGTCAGGTCTTAAAATGCATATATACTCACTTGGAATGATTCCCTAACATTCTAATATTAATTCCACTAAGTGAAGTGCAAGAAACAAATCATTGAAGTCCACTTTATCACAACCCGCACACACGATTACCTGATTACCTATATATACATGAACTTACGATTACAGCTCAACAGCCGGCCTCTGAAGCTCAGTTGGTTAGAGCGCTGCACCAGAATCGCAGGGCCATAGGTTCAATTCCTACCAGAGGACCTTGTGCTGCATTTTTCGCAGTCGTTCCTGGTCAGGTCTTAAAATGTATATAATCACTTGGATTACAAACCCTAACATTCTAATACTAATTTCACTAAGTGAAGTGCAAGAAACAAATCATTGAAGTCCACCTAATCACAACCCGCACACCCGATTACCTATATATACATGAACTTACGGTTACAGCTCAACAGCTGGCCTCTGTAGCTCAGTTGGTTAGAGCGCTGCACCGGAATCGCAGGGCCGTAGGTTCAATTCCTACCAGAGGACCTTGTGCTGCATTTTTCGCAGTCGTTCCTGATCAGGTCTTAAAATGTATATATACTCACTTGGATTACAAACCCTAACATTCTACAGTTTAAACTATCATCTACCAAGCAACTATATAGTATTACCCTTAAAATCATGAAATCAACATTACTATCAAACACTCTTGAAAGATATATATGTTATTTACCGGCTGCGAGGTCCGGATGAGAAAAACTGTGCCCTCGGTCTTGAAAACGTCCCTCGCCCTTCGGGCTCGGGCCTTTTTCAAGACCTCGGGCACAGTTTTTCTCATCCGGACCGACGCTGCCGGTAAATAATGTGTTTATTTTTTATCAGATGTAAAAATTAAATTGATTAAAATTCCAGTGATGCTTGCGAACTAATTTGAGATCAGTGCAGTTGTGTATTTTGAGTGCAAAGATAAATCAACGTATTGGCATACTAAAGCGTTTACAGCTTATTCTTTCTAAGGAGGAACTCATTACCGTGTATAACTCAATCATATTACCCCTGTTTGACTATGCGGATTCGGTTTGGGGGGGATAAAAACAACAAAGTTCTGATGGATGATTTACAAATTTTGCAAAACAAGGCCGCAAAGGTCATACTGGGATTACCACGCACACACTCGGCTACTGATGCCCTTCAGAAATTAAATTGGGTAGAACTAAATACAAGACGTCAACAACATCGTTGCATTGCAATTCATAAGTGCCTTCATGGCACTATGGACACAGAATTAATACTGATTCAGAACTGCAACCGCCATAGTTACTCCACTCGTCGGAGTGCCAACCTTTATCTTCCAAAAGTTAAAACAGAATGGGGAAAACAACGCTTTATATATCAGGCAGCGAAGGATTGGAATGACTTAGATAATGACATTAAGAATATAGCTAATTTTAATATTTTTAAAAGAAAACGTCTCTCTTAACATTTTACCATTTAAGTTTAGCATATTTTTAACTTTTTTTAATAGTATTATAACTTAGGATAGTTTTCTTACAGATATTCATATATGTATAATATTGTATTTGTGGTGAGGGCTTCATTGAAAAGCATCTTGGGATGAATGAATTCCCTCAATAAAATATTATTATCATTTATTATCATTAAAAGATATAATGCACCAGTCATTTGAAACCCCCCCCCCCCCTCGGGGACACCGGGGGAATTCACTCTCTTTGTGTGTGAACCTTGATTAATTCCCCGGTCACCGGGAATTTCCTATCAGTGCTAAATGTCGCACGATTGATTTTTGAAATACACGCAATAAAACGCAACTGAACGCGGATGAGTTGACCACACACATTTCAAAAGAAAGTGATCGCAAAAAGTCAATCACACAACATTTTGCACTGAATGGAAATCGGCTTTAAGAGGCAGTCCGTGTAAAAACCGACCACTCGAATTTCTTAAGATTACAGATTTCCTTCAAACTTTCTGTGTGGAAGAAGTCATTCATAAAATGAACAAAAAACGTTGACTTTGAAATTGTAGTCAGTTTTAAAAAATTTTTCGCAATTATTTTCGGACGCGTTCGAAAACAAGTTAAAACGTTAATTACGCAAGTGATATTTGAGCTTTTTTATATCTCACAGTTCATCTCGCGCTTTTATTCTAACTTCTTGAAACTTACATGTTTTATTATTTCCTGCCTAGGCATAAACCTAAACTAAAAATTATGCTGATCACTTGAAGCAAACAAAATATTGTGTATTTTTAAAAACGTCTTTCAGACAGCGAATTAAATATTCGTGTTAGTATGCTGGCGGTAAATTATTTTTTCTCAAAAGTGCAACGTAGGCCTATCAGGTATCCAATCTATTGCAGCTACTGAGTATTATGACACATCTACTAGAATAAATAATAAAATCTTTTGTCGTAAATAATTAGACAAACATTATACATTGATAACATGAAGTATTGACTGTTTTCGCACCTTTTTCATGGACGCCATGTTGTTGTTATTCCACGCTTTATATTATCGAAAGAACCTGTATTAATCGTAACAATATACCAATAAATACTTGAAATTATGGTGCCGTGACCAGGATGAAAGAACAACAACGTCTAATAGCATCACGGAGAGCACACAGAGCACATTTAACGAAAGTTTTGAAGAAAATTACGGAACTAAAAGAAGTAGAAGACGATCAAAATGAACAGCATGCTATTGTGACACTTGGCAGTTATTTAGAGCAACTCCAACGGAAAGGACAGGTACTATCAGAACTAGACAATAAGATATTTGAACTATTCACAAAACCTGAAGATTTGGAAGCAGATATTATCGAGGCAGAAGACACACAGAGTTTTATCGCAGAGACAATTTGTACAACTAAAAATTTTATTGAGAACAAAACCAAGTCCATGAACATAAGTCAGCGCGACCAAGCAGCAGGAGCGAGTAACAATATTCAACAAACGCCAGAAAGCAACCAGGCAACAAGCAGTGAGAGTGAACCAGCAGGAAATCAACCATCAACACCAGAAGAGACACAACCACAATCAAGCACAGTAAGTGAAAATTTACCTGTCAATTTAAACCAGCAACCCACTACAAGTACGTCAGTTACAAGTACAAACCCCACCATTTCGAACAGTAGTTACAGCATGAGTCGACTCCCAAAGTTAGCACTACCAACCTTTGACGGCAACCCCTTGAATTGGCAAACGTTCTGGGATTCCTTCCGCACAACAATTGACATACCATAACGAAATCAATAATCTCGCAGCGAAAAAGGCACAACGATTACCTTTAGTACGCCAACTTCGTCTATTCAAGGACAAGTTTGGTCTTCTTCGCTCTGGTGGGAGAATACACAACGCGCCCCTCGCAGAATCAACGAAATTCCCAATACTTCTACCACCGAGAAATGACTTCACGAAGCTCATAATCGTCGAAACTCATGTTCGCCAATTACACTCGGGTGTGAACGCGACACTAACAGCGCTACGTCAACGATATTGGATTCCTTCCGGACGACAACTCGTGAAGAAGATCATCAATAAATGTGTCACCTGCAGGAAGATATGCGGAAGCTCGTATAATCCTCCAGATCCACCACCATTGCCGAAAGCAAGACTTCAACAAACACGACCATTTGAAATCACAGGTGTTGATTTCACTGGAGCATTGTACGTAAAAGAATCGGGAACAGAAAATAAAGCATACATTTGTCTCTTTACGTGCGCCACCACAAGAGCTGTACATCTCGAAATTGTGTCGGACATGTCTGTACCAACGTTTATCCTTGCATTCCGTAGATTTGTTGCTCGGAAATCACTACCCAAATTAATGATGTCAGACAATGCTTCTACATACTTGTCGGCAGCGGAAGAACTGAAGAAATTGTTTGAATCACCCATACTGAAAGAAACACTCATTAGACAGAATGTACAATGGCAATTCATTCCAAAGAGAGCACCGTGGTTCGGTGGCTTTTGGGAGAGATTGATAGGACTGACGAAAACAGCTTTAAAGAAAGTACTTGGAAGAGCGTCAGTGAACTTAGTAATGCTACAAACAATCGTGGTGGAAATCGAAGCCATTTTAAACGATAGACCATTGACATACGTGTCGTCAGACGTAAAGGACCAACAACCACTTACACCATCGCACCTCTTATATGGCAGAAGAATAACAGTCCTACCAAATGAGTCCCTAGAGGAAGATGAGTTGATTGATCCGAACTTCAACGAAAATGTAGAAATCCAAAGGAACGCCAAGAGACTAGTACTACTCCTACAACACTTTGAGCAACGTTGGAGACAAGAGTATCTCACATCCTTGCGAGAATTCCATAAGAATACTGGTACAGAAAAGGAAACTATCAAAGTAGGAGACGTTGTACAAGTCCATGATGATAAATCTCGACTAACATGGAGATTAGCAGTGATCGAAAGTTTAATTTGAGGACGGGATGGACATGTGCGAGCTGCTAACATTCGAACAGCATCCGGAAAGACTAATAGACCCATAACGAAACTTTATCCTCTAGAAGTAGCAGCTAAAACAGAAGAACCAGGCCTCGTAGACAAGGATTGTGTCCAACAAGAAAATGCAGCAACCGAAATTACTCCACGACCGAAACGGACAGCCGCGTGTAAAGCAGTTGAACAAATCAGGAGATGGACCCGAGAACTTCGCGTGCCCCCGGAGGATGTCGTAAATAAGTAGACAAACATTATACATTGATAACATGAAGTATTGACTGTTTTCGCGCCCCTTTTCATGGACGCCATGTTGTTGTTATTCCACGCTTTATATTATCGAAAGAACCTGTATTAATCGTAACAATATACCAATAAATACTTGAAACCGATTGTAATGTTGTGAAAATCTCACCCAATTCTAATGTCAAAGTGTGTCATAATCCTCGCAGCGGCTATCCCTAAAACAGGGAATGGGAATCCGGGAATCGTGCTAATTTATAATCCTACCTTATATTTAAACTGATAAGAAGGGATATAAGGCCTGTTTTATTCGTCGAATTTTGGTGGCGTCGAATGCAATTAAGACTATCAAAAAAACGCAATCCAAGTTTAAGGCTTTATAACCAAAATAATATGGATTTCCATGTCTTATCTTTTATGGATTTCCATGTCTTAACGTTCATGTTTTGGCCTTATCTTTCTTCTATTCAATAAGTGGTCGATTGTGAATTTTAGGCCATTTATAACTTCAAAATAAGTGATTTACTGCAAGCAGTCATTTTTAGATGCTTCGAACTCGACATTCTTAATTCCCAAAGGTACGTTATCATTGCATGCGAATAATTTGTTTGGAATGTTTCCGCTAAATAATTTTAAAGTCTTAGGCATCATGCCACGGCTCATTACGGCAGAAAGAACTTTTATTGTTGAAATTTACTTTGTAACAAAAAGTATTCAGGAAGTTTTAAGATTGTTTCGAATAGCTTTCCCGGATCGACACGTCCCAAATTCGACGACCGTTTCGCGTAACGCACGTAAATGCCGGCAGCACGGCACGAGTCTTAATCGAAACAAGGGAAATTCGGGAAGAATGAAAACTGGAAGATCCGAAGAAAATATTGAAGCAGTCGCTCAACAGCTTGAAAACAACCCACATGTGAGTTCAAGAAGGAACGTACTCGGCCTTCCGTCGGCAACATTTAACTAAATCACGCGTCAGGACTTAAGATGGCATCCTTACCAAATAAACGTTCGACACGAGTTAAAAGACAATGATTATCCCGAGGCGACTTGAATTCTGCCGATGGTTCAACCAACAGCTACGAAACCCTCGATTCTTAGCAAATTTCGTTGTTGGGACGAGGCCGGATTTTGTATGAATGGTGAAGTTAATTCTCACAATAGAGACCTTAAGATTGACGTTTACGGCAAACGTCAAACCGCTAGCGAAGTTTTTGATTTTACAACTCTATTATTATAGCTTTCACACCAGTTTTGAAATATGTTAAACTTATTAAACTTGTGCTCTTTATCAATGATTTAAGAAAGCAAATTAACCACTAGTCATGCCATTCACCAAAGCAGTAAATTAAGATTTGGCGATTGAAATTGACGTTTGGCGTATAAATTTCATGCTTTAACGACTACAAGCCCTCGTAGCAGTTCAAGCATGAAATTTATACGCCAAACGTCAACTTCAAACGCCAAATCTTAATTTACTGCTTTGGTGAATGGGATGACTAGTGGTTAATTTGCTTTCTTTAAATCATTGATAAAGAGCACAAGTTTAATAAGTTTAACATATTTCAAAACTGGTGTAAAAGCTATAATAATAGAGTTGTAAAATCAAAAACTTCGCTAGCGGTTTGACGTTTGCCGTAAACGTCAATCTTAAGGTCTCTAATGTCCGCCAGTACGCTCCCGGAGGCAAACCACCAGACGTTCATTATTACAGACGCCACCAGAAGATATCAACGATCTGAGAAAGAAGATACAGCTTGAAGCAGATGCTTTGCATGGAAATCGTGAACTTATAAGAAGAGTTGCACGAGAAATGCAACGTCGAAGTGATTTGTGTGTGCTGAGAAATGGTGGCCACGTTGAATAATTGTAACCAACTAAAGTTAAATTTTTAATAAAATTCAAGCTATCTCAAATTTTAAATTGTCCAATTACACTTACTAAAAATAACATTACTCGCTCATTTCCAACTCAAATTTAATATGTCTTATTTTAATGGTCAATATTAAGCAGTCTTAAGAGTGCGGAATGATAGAGCTTTCTAACAGTGGTAAATATAGCCTATTTCCTAATTCTTTTCGTTATGAAAATTTCATTTGAACGTAGGATTGCGTTTTTTTTATACACCCTGTAGATACATGAGATGATAAAACCTCATCGAGCTTCATTATCTATTGTTTGAATTGCATTCGACGAAACAGAAATTCGACGAAAATATAAAACAGGCCTTAAGCTGGAGTTACACGAACAACAAAATTGCTGTAACTTGCAACAAAATCTGATTTCAACGCATGTTAAGTAGAAATGTCGACACATGTTGCCTTGTGATTTGTAATGTATGTGTAAACATTTTTAATTAATTAATTAACATGCGTTGAAATCAGATTTTGTTGCAAGTTGCAGCAATTTTGTTGCTCGTGCATGTAACTCCACCTTTAGTGTGCTTGTTGGAATACGCATGTATTTGCTACTTTGTTTAGAACAATACAGACGATGAATGAATCAGTTGTCTTATTATATAGCTTATGCTTATGATATAAATATTATAGATGTATAGCGCTGGTATAAATTTATTAATTTCAATTAGACAATAGCGTCTAATTTTGTCCTGCATGTATACGTATAGAATTTTGTTCCAACGCGCAAGTTTTTTGAATTAATAGACTACAAATTAAAATGTATGCATCATACAGGAAACGGCATAACATAAAAAGGCCACGCTTTATGATTTAAATATTAAAGCCAACGGGGCGCAATTCGACGGCAACGGGGTATAATTTTCAGTTTTCATTCATTTTCAAACTGTACCATTACGGAAATTTTGTTCCGCTAAGGAGACGTTTTGGTATAGGCAGAAATAAATTAACAGGACCTTTGACATAGTTTTTTTTTTATAAATTATGTTTTATTCCGTAGTCTGCATTTTATACCGGGTGAAAGTCTGCAATTTAAGACTGCAATTTACACGTAATCTGCACTTTTATTATTCTTGGTCTGCACTGATTGCAGATTATACTACCCAGCTGCTAATACGTTTTGCATCAAAGTACAAAACTTCGTTACAAGATATGCAATTGTAATAAACTCCGATTTAGAAAGAACATTAAACCAGTTTCAGACGCTGCTCCACTTATCTATACTTCTGATGTAGAGGCAAAAATATCGAAAAGTTCATTATACTGAAAATGAACTGATTTCGCCAGGAACACTGAGAAAATGCTTTATGTAGTATGCGGCATAAAATCATACGATGTTGAATTGTGCCATTGATTTGCCAAAAATTCTTGGTCATTTTGAACACAAGAGACAGGAATATATCAATCGCATTCTCTAGGAACTCAGAAAATTTTACCCGTGCATTTCCACGTTTACATCAATTGCAAATTTCCCACAAACTAGCCGCATATGATGCAATACCCGCGCGGTTCTCGTGATGAGGCACATGCGAGCAAATTCAGGGGGAGGACACTGAAAAGAATGTCAGGAATGTGTAAAAGAGAAGGCAGAAAAGGCGATGTTAAGACTTCGATATGATAGATATTTGAAGGGATGTGGCTTAAATTGCTTACTCAATAAGAATGTAATGTTTTTGAGTCTTCAAGAAACAAAATACGCCAAAATATTGGAAAATATGACTTATTTTCGAAATACAGTCTTCAAATTGCACCCCCCAGAATGTTAACATTCGTTTATAATCCCTAGCTGATGTAAATTTTAAGGCTCATGATAATAGTGCAAATTTTCTAAATATAAACTTTGCACTAAAAAGTATCAAAACGGTTTAAGGTGGCTCGTTATAGTTATCACGAAAACCCTAGCCCTGCACAAGAATCGCCAACAAAACCGGGTGACCATTTTTACGCGCAGGTCGCGGAAGCTGTATAGCGTTTTTATGTCAATTGCTGACGTCATTAGAATTTTCCATTTTAGAAAAACAATGCGCCATCTCTCTATTCTGTCTGGTGACCTTTGTTCAAATTTTGCATGCTGTATATATTGCACCACTAAAAACTTTCATTATACAAATAATAAAAAAATCTGCAATGCCAATTGTTGAGTTCGTTGTAGTTGTCATATAATTATTATATAATTGTCATTCTTTATTACAAGAGATACACACTCTGTGGAAGCATACAAGAACTAAGTTTTATTTTACATCAAGTGCGTTTATGTTACAATGTGCTAAATTACAATTGGTCAGAATAATTGTTAATCATGCTATATATGGTATTACAGGAAATATATTGTATTCATTGTCTTAATCATATCATTGGTTAACTGAACTAAAATCACAACTAATTACATTATTATTATATGAAGTATTATGAGCATAACTTAACACCCCCACTTGCTCTTATGCTGAATGATACTTACCTGAAATAAATGGTCCAAACTTATCTAACTTGACTTTACTAACTGGCTTTGTAAAGATATCTGCTACATTCTCGTCCGTTGGAATATATGCTAATACTATACTACCTGTTCGAACTTCACTTCGAATGAAATGATACTTCACATCGATATGTTTTGATCTTTTATGGTACATAGGGTTCTTAGCTAAATTGATTGCACCTTGGTTGTCACCATTTACCAGAACACTATAACTTACCTGAACAATATTTAGATCAACACACAACTGCTTTAAGAACTTGGCTTCCTGCACTGCATCTGTCAGTGCCATATACTCTGCCTCACATGTGGACAGTGCAACAGTTGGCTGTTTTCGACTTCTCCAAGAAACTAAAGAACCCTCATCCAACAACTGAAAACCGTAGCCAGATATGCTACGCCTGTCACAAACATCACCTCCCCAATCTGAGTCACAAAACACAATAAGTTTTAGAGTACTCTCAGATTTCCTGAATCTCAATCTTTGCTCAATTGTTCCTTTCAAATACCTTAGAACATGTTTTGCAGCAATAAAGTTAGCTTCAGTGGGTTTCGACATGTTTTGGGAAAGCTTAATTAGTGACTATATAACACAAATCAGGCCTTGTACCTGTCATCACATATATTAAGCTCCCAATTATCGCTCTATAAAGAGTTGGATCTTTTAATTCAGGTGATTTCGTATCCACAACCTTATCTAAACCTAGTACCGTTGGGGTCACCTTTGACTTGCATTCTGCCATGCCAAACCTTAACAGCAATTTCTCAATATATTGCTTTTGGCTCATTTCAATTGCACCTTCTGAACACTTGAATTCTGTACCTAGGAACCATGACAATACCCCTAGGTCCTTCATTCTAAATTTATTACTTAAAGAATCTTTCACACTCTGCAAAAGAATTTCATGGCTAGCAGAAATTATGAGATCGTCAACCCAAATGATGATAATTGTACATTCATTTGTACCACCATTTCTAATGTAAACACATGGGTCAGCAAGTGATTGAGTGAAGCTCTCCTTCATAAGGTAATCATGTAGCATGTTGTTCCAATTGCGTCCACTCTGCTTAAGACCGTACAAAGACTTATTTAATTTGCACACCAACCTCTCACCATTTTGTCCTACCCTTTCGTAGCCTTCTGGCTGTTCTATGAAAATCTCACAGTCTATTGGGGCATTTAAATAGGCTGTTTTACGTCCATCTGATGAACAAGCATATCATTCTGAATTGCCTGCTGTAATAAAACACGAATAGAGCTCATCCGAGCGGTTGGGGAAAAGGTTTCATGGTAATCAATACCAGGAATCTGCGAGTAGCCTTTTGCTACATAACGAGCTTTGTATGTTTCAGCCTTATCTGGTCCTGTCTTAACGGTATACACCCATTCCCCCCCCCCCCACTACCTCACGGCCCTTTGGGGGTGGGACCAACTCAAAAGTTTCATTGCCCTCTAAGGCCTCAATTTCATCATCCATGGCTTTTTCCCATTTATTTCTTTCAGGAGAATGTACTGCTTCGGAATAGCTAGTTGGAATGTCATGGGTTCTATAGCAATAATCAACTGCACATGTTGCTGCATCATCAACAACCTTACCAGTTACATATTCATTCAAATATGTTGGCTTAGTACGAGTTCGACTAGGGTACCGTACTTCATCATGCACAGTTTCAGTGCCATTTACACTTTCATCCCCTTGTGTTGATATTACACTCTCATTGGCAATAGGTACAGACACTTTACTGGGCAGAAATTCCCCTTCCTGTTCGTCAGGATTAACCTTAGATTCATGGTTGCTCTCATTGAAAAATTTCACACACCTTACACGTTCAACCTTATTGGAATCAGGATAAAAGACAAGATATGCAGGACTTCTTTTATCATATCCTACAAATATACCCTGTTTACTTCTAGGATCTAATTTCTTTGCATTTTGCACATATGCGTAACAAACGGAACCAAAGACATGCATATTGCTCAAATCTGGTTTAGACTCTGTAAATGCCTCATAAGGAGTTTTGCCCAATCTCGCATTGAAGCAACGATTTCTGATGTAGGCTGCTGCCATAACAGCATAAGTCCATATGGACTTTGGCAAGTTTGCCTCAAGCAACAAACATCTAGCCATATTAAAAAGACTCAACCATGCTCTTTCCACCGTTCCATTCTGATGTGGGGAATATGGTGCACTAGTCTCATGCCTTATCCTATTTTCTCGAAGAATAGATTTGAATTGATGACTAGTGAATTCTGTGCCATTGTCACTCCTGACACGCTTAACCCTCCCAAAAGGAGCAGCGTCAGCCAAATATTGCTGTAATGCTTCTGAAGTATCACTCTTACATTTTAGAAAATAGACCATAATAATCCTTGAATAGTCATCAACGAATGACAAAGCATACTTAAAGCCATCTCTTCCTGCAGGATCAATAGGACCAGCCAGGTCACAATGCACAAAATCTAATGGAGCAGTTGCTCTTTCATCTGGGGATCTATTCCTAAATTGGCACATCTTACCTTTAGTGCAAACAGTACACTCTACTTCATCATAGTTGGAAATATTCATCCCCTCTACAACATTTTCCAATTTCTGAACATCACCATAATTACAGTGACCAAGGATTTTATGCCATTCATGCAGAGAACATGCACTATTCTTAGAGGATGAAATACTATTTAAATAATATAACCTACCTTTTTGTTCCATTCCAAACGTTGTGCCATCAGGACATTTGAGCTGTTTCACCTGCTTATCTAAACTAATACTGGCCCCCCTTTCTATCGCAGCATGCACTGAAAAAATATTTTGATCATAGGACGGAACATACAATGCGCTATTTAACATTACTTCACGTGCATTACCATTGACGTCATAAAGTTTAACTTTGGCATTTCCTTTTCCTAATACTACGTTGGCTTTACTGCCATCAGCGAGTTCTATGACATGCGCACTAGGATTAAATTCTTTATCAAAGTCCACAAATTTTGATTTGTCATTTATAATGTGACTTGTGGCTCCAGTATCTACTAATAAACTAGAATTACTCTTATTATTTATACCTGATATATTAATTGTGTCCTTGGATGTAAAGGCAAACGTATGTTCATTGTTCTCACTTGACGTTGTCTTCTCGGCTGCTGTCTTCGCCGCATCTTTCTTCTTCCGGCAATTCTTTGTCTCGTGGGTTTTACTTTTACAGTTGCTACACCATCTTTCCGATGTCTTCGACCAACACTCCACGCTTTTATGTCCCTTTCTCCCGCATTTAAAACAGTTCCCATCGAACTTTTGCTTCGTCAACATGATATTCTCCCCCGCGCTGGCAGCCTTCCCACCATGTGTCTTTGCGCTTTCCTCGTGGCTTCGTAGCGCGCTCTTGAATTCGGCGAAAGTCATTTGTTTCTCTCTTTGCACAACTACCGTGGCAAACGTGTCGTATTCCCTCGGTAAGCCTTTCAAAACCATCGCGATTAACAATGCGTCGCTGATAGCTTCCTCGGCATTTCGTAACGCTGTCGCAAATGACTCGGCTCGTATGACATAATCCGCGACTATTGGCTCGTTCTCTTCTTTCTTTAGCGATGTCAGTTCGGTATAAAGCGAAATTATACGTGGCTTTCCCTTCCCTTGGTAGTGCTGTCTGAGAACTTCTAGCGCTTTCCTCCCGTCGTCTCTCGCGTCTCGTATCACTAGCGATAAACTTCTATCGTCCAGACATTGCACGAGTTCGGCAAAAGCATCAGCTTGCGTCAAAGCGTCTGGTGGGTCTTTCTCGCTTGCGTCTCGCACGAATACTTTATATATCTTTTGTAGCCGCATATAGCCCAGGAACCTTACTTCCCACAACTCATATTTGCTTTCGTTACCGTCGAATAGCAAGCCTCTCCTGGGCCCATAACCTGTTGAGTTCGTTGTAGTTGTCATTATTATATAATTGTCATTCTTTATTACAAGAGATACACACTCTGTGGAAGCATACAAGAACTAAGTTTTATTTTACATCAAGTGCGTTTATGTTACAATGTGCTAAATTACAATTGGTCAGAATAATTATTAATCATGCTATATATGGTATTACAGGAAATATATTGTATTCATTGTCTTAATCATATCATTGGTTAACTGAACTAAAATCACAACTAATTACATTATTGTTATATGAAGTATTATGAGCATAACTTAACAAAATTGATTATCATTTTCCCATTTGTAGGCCTAATACCAGGCAACGACATTAGCGGAGGAGGTAAGTCCGATTAAAGAATCCGGATTGGAAGCATTTGGACAGTGGTTATCCACTCACCAATGGACTGCAGTAGAAAATTCAACAACCCTTGATGAGAAAGTAGAACATTTTACTCAAACTATAAACGACCAAATCGATGTACACTTTCCCAAGTTGACTGCTAAATTTCATGCTGAAGATGAAACCTTTTATTATTGGGAAGATAAAAAATTTAATCTTGAAGCGAGAAAGAGCTTATACGAAGAGTGATCAAAGGGACTATAAACGTTTGCGTAACATAGTTTCAGAAGAAATTAAGAAAGCTAAGAAGACCTTCTACGCGAAGAAAATCAGACCCCTGCGATCTAACGACCCTAAATCTTGGTGGAGCACGATCAATAAAATTTGTAATTCCAGTAAAAATCAACAGATTTTCCTCACGAACCCTGAAAATGGAGAACCACTGACTTCTTCAGAGTCAGCTGAAGAAATTAATAATTACCTTGTCAACTCGACTAAAGATTATGTAAAGATCTCTGACGACCACCTGATAACGGGCCAGAGTCTAACACTTCCCATTGTATCCAGGGCATCAGTGGAAAAAAAACTCAATCAAATAAATGTTAAGAAATCAGCTGGCCCTTTCGACCCGCCTCAGATAATCATAAAACGCTTTTGCAAGGAACTATCCTTTCCATTAACGGATATTATCAATACATCTTTTCGAGAGAAACGTTTTGGAAAGATTTGGAAAGCGTATAATTGCTGTCCTAAAGTTAAACCGAAAGTTAAACCATGTAGACTGCAACCATGGCGGCACAGAGTGCCCCAGCGACTAAATATGACAAAAAAAACCACCAAATGTCTAATATATGACCTCAGAGGCTCAGTATATATTGATTTGTATATTAATTGTTTGTTGTTTTTAGCTATAGCATATCATGCTACTAAATTGTTTAGTTATAATTTACAAAATATAATCATAGCTGTGCAATCCCAATATTTTCACAGAATGACGCCAGTCATTATTTCACCATTGCCATTGGTCTGATAATTCGGCTTGCTTGCGCATATATCGTCTATGCAACGGCACCATATTGCATGCGGAGGCTACTTCATCGCCATTTCCCCTGCTTGTTTAGTTACACGTTGTTCGTAATCAGATTGGCTTTTACTGCAAAAAAACAGGGGACATAATTAATACGCCATGCCAACAGGCCTTCCCCGCCATTTATGGGAGGCAAACCTACTGTCTTAATGATCAGTGGGCAAATCGCGCAACAACACTAACTAAAAAATGCTCATAAACATCACAGTACTAGTACTGTGTTTCTGCTTCACTAAATTCACTCCTTTGAAACTCGTTTGCAGTCTATATTCTCCGTGCGGTCTGCCACCCCATGGCGTTTAGAAAGGCTATATACTGTGAGGTAACAGTTACTGGTTACTGAAGGCTAAACGTAGTCGTATTAACCAGAAATTGTCTAGAATGTTACCCAATTGGCAATAATAATACAATTGATTTACGCATCATTGTTAGAAAATATTCAACCAGTTGCTAAATGCAATACTTTATTTGGTATAAAATATCGAAAAATAAGGGGATTTTCGAACCTTTCCACAGAAAAAGACGGCGTCAACCAGTGCACAACTCTTGGAATAATTGGCAATATTTTACTATTGGAATAATTTTAAATAGTAGTGGTGAAAGGATTTAAATACCTGCATCCTGTTTATCAGAAAAGCCTGGATAGACAAATTTGGCTAACGTTGCTTACATAGTTGTACCCTGCTGGCAGTGGTTTCTGAGCTGAGGAGAAACCACTGCGAGCAAACGAACGATTTCTATCGAGCTTGCGCGAAGATCGCGTGATGCGACCAACGCGACGTCACTTTAAATTTGACTTTCTCTCCTGTAGTTTTTATCTGTAAATCAATCTCGTTCCCCGAGCCTGCGATCCTTGGCAGGCTCGGGGAACGAGATTGTCTGTAAACAAGCGTGACATAATACTGACTCACTCTTTTGTTTGTTGTCTGTCAGTTTTAATCAAACGACTTTTTATTCCACATGCAGTTCACAATTTATGTATCGGTTTTAATATCGTCGCTGCCAATACTAAAATATTTTGAAATCGGTGTCTCATGCTACAAATTTTGCATTTGAATTTCTGTTATATCTTTTTGAATTTTTGTATTTATCCGATCAATATCATTTTTTTATTTGGTCTACAAACTTTATTAGTGTTACTTTAACGTTGGAGATTGTGTTAAGGTTTTCGGTAGAGTAAATTCCAATTTTGAAAGTTTCCAAATAATATGTTTATTACTGTGGATTTTGACAATTATTGCCCTTTTTTATTAATCGTCGCAACCGCTACAAAACATATTTCTCTAAACGGTTGATTTTTGTTACAGTGTAGAATTTATAGTTATTCTTTTGAACTCTATGCGGTTTTCAAGTCATCTTGATGTATATTTTCTTACATTTTATTCAATATTTGTACAGTTATATTAAATATTTTGTACAAGGTATTACCACAGGCATTACATTTAAGCGTGTTACTATATTTAGAACGTGATGTTGTTTTTGTACAACTGGCTCCGATTTTACCAGCAGTGCCAAGCATTTACCCATGCGCACGACAACAAAAACTTGTCAAACAACTTGTTTTACCAGTTTCTCATTTACCGTTTCCCAACTAAGCATACTGGTGAAGCAAGAGTACTGTAATAACTAAAATGTTTTCATGTACACTTACTAGTACACAGCAGACGCTTCGGCCTGCGCAGGATTGTCGAAATTAGGATCACTCAAAAGCAGCTGAATTCCGACAAGTACCTAAAAATGCAATAACAAGTATATACGTAATACTAATGATGCGTGGTCACTGATTAAGATCAACTTCTCAAGTCAACACCATGGTTCACCTCTCTTAAAGTTGTCTGCGGTTTCCATCCATTATTTTTGTCTATGAGCGACAGACTGACAGTTCCAGATGGGAAAACATTAGGATGAAATATAGGTGGATTGAACTGACCTAAAATAAACATTTGAAGCTAACGATTCTATACAATACTAGCCAGCGGAGCTTTGGCCGTACTTGGGGGCAGAGCTTACGGGGTGAAGCTAGAAAAACGGCCAGCCAACATACTATACTATTTTGTATTTTTGAGTTGTCTGAGCAACGCACTTACCGCATTCTCGGAACTCCCCTTAGAGGATGGCATAAATTATCCACAGCAATTTAATGAATATTATAAATGAGAGGCTATTGCAGTTGTGTGACTGTGATTTTTCCCGACATGCAGTCATAGGTTATTTCTATGTCATTCTTACATTTTGGTGGCGAATAAGGATACTCTTCAGGGAACTGCACATTCAACTTGTAACAAGCTCCAGCCCAGGGCGTCTGGAATATAAATCATGTTAATAAAATTAACCGTATAATTATACACATATACTGTAAGAATTTAGGACAATACATTCATTCACATAAGGGCAGAGGAAATGACGGCAGAGGAAATGAGAAGCAAAACAATAATACTTGGGATTGGCATCTTTCCTGAGGGATCAATAGGTGTATTGTTAATATACTAAAAAGTAAATTTAATATAAAACTGCCTTAACTGCTGTATGGCCTGTAATTAGGATTTTAGCCAGGGTGATAAAACTGGCCATCCAAAAAATACCGTGGGTGTGGAAACCCATTTCTGTCATAAACACATTCAGTGGCTTTTCGACAAAAGTGTCAAAATGTATGCTATAGATAAGGTGATTAGCAGCTGACAACTTTTAAGATATTCACAAAATGTTATAAAGCTTAAAAACAATTTCTTAGGCCATCCATGGCTGTCCATTCAGAATTCGTCACATAAATTCAAAAGTGGCCGTCCATAGGACAGTTGGACGGCTATCTGGCTAAATGCCTGCCTGTAATTTAATTACCATTACAATCCACGTATGAGCGTTATATGATTCCGTAAAAGTTCAGGAAGCATGATTTTCTCAGAATTAATTTGAACCCTGATAAAGTTATCAATTTTTCTCTTCTCTTTCTTCTAACTTGTTTAATTTATCTCCCATTTGCATATCCAGTAATGAACTCCTCCCCCCCCAAAAAAAAGAAAGCCAGTATACCCATGCACCTTCGAATAAAGTGTGTTATATACGCTACACATCTCATGATGGTCAACCTTAATTCCTGCGTACCGGTACATACATTAGGAGAATAAGCAAACAATCATGTTATAAAATTATTTTTATGTTATTTTTTTATTTGATTTATTTATTTACATAAAAATACTAATATTAAGGAAGAAAAGGGCTAGGAGTCTGTTTGAAACCATTCGGCTTTTTTGCCTAGACCCCTAGAAAATGTATTTATAATTACGTCAATTTGTTTTGTTTAATTAATTAAATAAGTAAACCAATTCAAAGTCAATATTAGGGTAGTAAAAGTTTGCGAATATATACAGTATATAATAAGGCCACTCCAAATTAGATTTTAGTGTCCGTCCAGCCCTTATTTCAAATTACATGCGGGCGGGCGATCCATTTCCATTATCCATTATGGTGTCTGAAAGAATCTGACACAACCATTCATTATTCCATGAAATAGAAACACGTTTCCATTCGGCCACGTTTCTACGGATGATGTTTTGGATTTTTTGTATATGCAGAAATGAAAGCCATGCAGATTGCAGGATATTAATTAAGCTTATCCTTTTATTACGTTCGAAAATCAAAACATGTAACGAAAGTGTCTAGCTCGGCGGATAGTGTGGTAAAAACGAACAAAAACAACAATTCATGCTCTTTCATAAAAGTTTCAACAATTTTATTTCGATTTTTACGTATTATATTATAAAAATGTATTTCTAGAAAGATAGATTATTCGAAAACTGTCGATATTCGTTATTCTTAGTCATAAAGGTCAAATAATGGAAACAAGTTAGCAATAATGCCAATGGACAAACCATGCGGCCAGTTCTAGGAGACGCGGGCGGAGGACGGGAAACTATATAAAGTCTAATTTGGAGTGGCCTTAAATACGATTATAATTTGCTATTCATACATAGAAAAAAGTATGTTATCGTATAGAAAAAAGTATGTACGATCAGATATGAAATCACATTTACTTCCACCATTGAGAAATGAGTTTTTAAGAATCAAGTTGTGGTAAATTTAAAGATTGTTTAACTAAGCAATATAACAATGAAATTTCGTGGAATGAGAATTAAAACCTTTTTCAAAACTCAATGTTTACAGAAACTTGCAATACCGTAATAATAATTTTAGTTTCAGAAAACCAATCAGAAAATTAACATGTTCTCCAATAAATATTTATTCACTTACCTTGACCATTCCAGGAACAGCTAAAATTAAAACAAACATTTGATAATTAAAGATGAAATCTACTAGTAGTGTAATTTAAGCATCGCACTATACTGTTGAGACAAGAGGGAATCGGTACTGCAAAAATATTAAATACCAGTATCACAGAATAGACCACACAGAAAGTCAAAATCATTGGCAAAATCAAGAAGTCAGCCTTCTGTAAGGTCTCTTTTTATTCTGTGTTGTGTCATTCTTGAGTTCAGGCTCCCGTAGACCTGGTGTTCTCTTGCATCGAAACAGAGCAATGTTTTATAACATCATATGTAGGCACCCGGGGCCCTGCAGAATCTTTCATTCTCATGAGCAATTATAAATACAACAAGATATTTAGTATAGATTTTCCATGGGGTAAAACCTTGTGCTATTTGTCATATACATATTTTTTATACTATTTGTCGTGTTTCCACACAATTTCTCATTTTCCCAATTTCCACTTGTCAATTGTGTTGATATAACTGTATGTAACTAGCAGGGTCTTAGCTAGGATTTTAGATCTTGGGCGTGTTTCTAAATAACCAGGGTGTGCCCCAGCCTAGACCTAGGCCTAAACTCGGCTGGTAATTATCGCAATGGTCATTTGCCTCGTAAAGGCCTACTAGATTTCACAAGTTTTCAAATTAGCCCCATAACTTTGTGATCCGAAATTGATCAGAAACCAACAACTAAAGCAATTTATACTGTCCAATAGTTATTACATTGACTATAAAAACATTTTACGACCAAACTAAGTTCTATTTTGTAGTAATATTTTGACTCATTTTGACCTTTCGCAACATAATAATAGTGTAGCTTCACACTTTATGATAAAAAACCCGATTTTCTAGGCGTGTATATAAATAAAAATAGTACGTTTATACTATACATGAGTTTATTTTACTTGTATCGGTTTAATTAAATTCGCTGTTAAGTTGCAAATAATTCTGTTTGAGAACGCAATAATTGGGCACTTCGCAACCAGGGCAGCTCCAGGGCAGTTTTGGCCTTGTTGTTGGGAAATCCACTAGGCCTTCTATTTTTTCGCTTGCGTCATCCTCCGCCCCGCCCCCAAATCACCTAGTCCCAGTCTTTTCATGTGAAAAAGCGCTGAATATTAAAAAATAATAAAAATAGAAGGTCTAGGCTGGGTGTGCCCATGTAATAGCCAAATTCACGGTTCTAGTTATGCTTGCCAGCAACAGACAATGCCTGTGGTTGTTGTATGAGTTGCAACCAAATACAAGGCTATACGCTCACACTGCGTACAGACATTAAAATAGTAAGTTATTTTAGCAACTCTTGGGGGTATTTAAAGCCATTTTAACACCATGGATAATTCCATCAAAACATCACGCATGACTTTTGCCAAATTCAACAACAACAGTAGATTTTACAATCTTTCTTACGACGTAAATAGGAAGAAATTCTGTCTGTTGTAAGTAGCAACACGTTATTTTATGAACGTACACGGCCTTATATAAATAATGAAGCCGCGTTCATTTTATCTAGCCGTGTTTTTCCATTTTTGGCCGCGATAACACGGCCAACACGGCCCTGTAGCTAAGACCCTGGTAACTAGTATTGTTCGATGCTGAATTAATATAAACGAGTATGTTTATGACATTCAGTATATATTTCATAATATTTCCTCCTATATTTTCAATATATTTCATATATTTCCAGTCTTAAATCCGTCTGACCGTGTAGCTCAGTTGGTAGAGCGTCGATCTAGTAATTCGAAGGTCGCGGGTTCAAGACCCAGCCGCGGCAGACTTTATCTTTCTGCTTATGCTGGGTATGGAAATTTTATAATACACACTCAAGAATATTTTCACCTTAATATATATATATATATATATATATATATATATATATATATATATATATATATATATATATATATATATATATATTAT
>CACRXK020002023.1:13982-47086 GCA_902702795.2 Paramuricea clavata | reverse complement strand
ATATCATAAAAAAGGGAATCAATATTAAATATACACTGAAATTATATGCTGTCTTGTTTAGTTGTTTCATATACGCAAAGGCCGTCGGGTTTTAAATCCATTATAAAATCAATATTTAAAACAAACTTACCTTCGTTAACGTCGGCTCCCTTCTTCTAGCCGATTCTTTCGCAGTTCCTTTCTCAGAGAGCTTTTCAAATTTACAAAATCTTGCAAAAATGCGAGCAAAAATGAAATATATTTGCAAGAAATTCAACAATAATCAAATCAACTCAAAAAATGTTTGCTATTTCGCTGTCGTCATGCAGTCGTTATAATGCAAACTTTAAACTGGACCAATCAGTGTCCACTATTCGTGACAGTCCGCCATATTTTTGAGATCAGTGAGGATGACCACCCACCCAACACCGTTGGTGACTCACGCCCGCGATATTTGATGAACTTTAGACTCCGCTAATGCTTTCGTTTTCCCGGGTGTAAATAGCCGGTGGGAATTAGTACCCTCGCACGGCGCTTCGCGCCGCCGGCTCTGGGATAATAACATACTTAACATATATATGTTTTGGGAATTGATAATTTTGTATTTAAAAGTGATACTTTTAGAGCATTTTTCATTTGGAAAATATTCTTAACACTAGAAATACATGCATGCAACAACACCTCGCCTATATTTTCCAAACATTGTTTCAACATGAAGTATTCCTAATTACGCCAACACTGAACGCGGGATCGCGTTGCCACGCCATGTTAGTCATGGCAACAGGATAATTGTTTTTTAATTTTTTGTACGAACCTTCAAAAAATAGATGAAATTTGAACACTTTTAAATACAGAACTATCAATTTCTAAAATATATAAAGTAGGTATATTATTTTGGTTTCTATGGGCTTTATTTTAATGTAAAATTCAAAACGAAACTCTATGTAAAATGTTTTAAATTTGAATTGAAAATAACTGCTTTTTGCCGATATTTATAAACTCTTCAACTCGAGTTTCACTTTATTACTCGCACTTTGAAATGAAATAAATTTAATTCGTAAAGGACGCTAATGAAAATAATTTGCTTTCCTTTTTATAATGAACTTCTACAAAAGTTAATTTAACTAAGAAACTTTCGCAAACAATGCATAGGAAAGACTTGAACATCAAGAACGAAGTCTGCATTAATACAAAGTCATACATAAACAATTGAAACAAACTTGCCCTATACTTTAGGATTTCTCATACTAAATCAATTCTTATAAATGTTTACGTTTAAAAATTGTAAAAAAGTTTTACAATTTGTTATGTGAAACGATTTTCCAAGCTTTCTTACATGTATTTTTTATATTTTTTGCCTTCTTCACTCCTGGCAAACAGCCATATTTTGAGATCAGTGAGATAACCACCCACCCAAACGCACAGTGACCCACGCCCGCGATCATTGATGAACTTTAAACTTTGCTAATGCTTTCGTTTCTCCGGGTGTAAATAGCGGGCGGAATTAGTACCCTCGCCCCGGGCTTACGCGCGGAACTCGGGGAAAATTATCGTGTTACCATGACAACTACTTTAAATACTTCATGTTCGGAAACTACAGTGGGTTTGTCAGTAAGGCGAGGACTTTCTACATATAAATAGATCCTATGATTGATCCCAGAATCCTGAGATAAAATTATTGCATGGAAACATTGAATTTTATTTAACAAGTGATATACTACACCATGCATGCTTACTGGCATAGCCTTGTGTCAACCAGTTCAAAGAACGAACAGCTTGTTGACTGACATCGTAGTCCAATAGGTCAGCATTAGCAAGACAAAACAATAGACCACTCTCATCAACAACTGCACGTCGCCAAAGTAATTCAATCTATAATTATATGTGTCAAAGAAATAATTTGAATACTGTACTAATACTGTCTCAAGATAAACATGAATGGGATCGATCATGAAAATGACATAAAAAGTTACTGTACTTTCTTTAAATATACTTATTATGAAGAACATTCCACACAGATATTTACCACAAGATCTGCCACATGAAAATTTCACATGTGAAATTGATGTGTGAAATTGGAACATTTTCAGATACAGCGAAACCGAAACATTTCAATTGGGAATGATGCATGTAAAATTGTTTTACAGAAAATAGAAAATCAAACATGAACACTGTCCAGC
The DNA here is from genome assembly GCA_902702795.2 of Paramuricea clavata. Taxonomy (NCBI): domain Eukaryota; kingdom Metazoa; phylum Cnidaria; class Anthozoa; order Malacalcyonacea; family Plexauridae; genus Paramuricea; species Paramuricea clavata. Next base: position 44,927 of record CACRXK020002023.1, on the reverse strand, counting down.
AGCATGCGTCTTTAATTTGGCGTTGGCTATTAAATTTAATTATTAGATTTTAAAAAGATGATATCGGTTACACTGGTATATATATATATATATATATATATGTGCTGCATCGAAAATTGCAAACGGTACAAGCGCTTGTATCTTACTGCAAAATGAGTGCAGAGTTAAAGAAAAATGGCAACAAAAATTACGTTTGTCCAATTTGAAAGAGCGTTGAGACCATTAACAAATTCGTTTTTTTTGTATCTGCGAAGTAGATATATTGCTATTGCAAACGTAGCCTACCGTACTGTATGTTAACACCTAGCCATATTCAGCGAGGAGCTTATATAATTAAGCTAATCAGCGATTAGTTTACATCGTGTCCGCACCTAACCTGCGAACGGGCTTCAACAATATATTAATTTTATGTTGAATTGCTGTCTTATTTTCTCGCCATTCTACTTGCGAAATAATTCCAAAGTTATCTATCCGCATGGAAACTTCTCAACTGGTAAGTATACTCAAATACCACATAATTATTTTTATTATACATTATTCAAATACCAAATTTGTGCAAATACCACGTATTTTTTCTTTAAAGCTTTGCAATAGTTTGCATGGCGTTCAAAGTAAATTTAAGGAACAATTAGTTGCGGTTACACCATGTAATACATGTACATGTAATACATGGTGTAACTACGAATTGTTCCTTAGTATTACGACAAATTTTTATAAATTCATTTGGATATTTTAAGCCATTTGTCAACTTAGTTCACAAAAACATTTATATTTCGGGAGATATTGAACTAAATCCCGGTCCTGTATTCTGTAAGGGACCGGTCATGAAGTAACTGCTAGGGTGGGCCGGAGTGATTTGGGATGGGCCATGGAAAATCTTGGGGCAGTTTCGATGGGCCGCCAATTATTTTGTATGTCTACGGTTGGGCCACCAAACAAAAACCCATGTCTTATTTCATCCAGGGGCGTAGGAAGCCAGGGGGGGGGGCTCAGCGCCAACCATGGTGGCGCCTTGTGGGAGTCGGCCCCCCTCCCTAATTTTTACAAGCTTTCCTGCTTTCATCACTTATTATGATAACTATAATAGCAAATAAGATTTTAAAATCAAACATAATACAAATCTAACAGGGCTGTACACTGCACCGAGGGCAGCAGGGACAACTGCCCCCCCCTAAAATTTAACTAATTTTTTTATAATGTGATTATGCTTGTAACAGATAATTATGCAGTCAGGAAATGAAAATTTCATGCAAACAATATTCAAAGTGTCTATACAGCCGGCTATTTAGTAAACTGTCACTTGTCAATCCATACTCATCGAATTTTCAAAACTTTATTGTGATCATATGAAGCAAAAGTTTTGTCACTTGTTGTACAAGTTGTTTACACTTGCCAATGTTAACTGTTGAGTGACATACAAACTATTCCAGGAACATGCATTACTGTAACAAAGAGTCCATCATATATCGAAGACCATGCACTGAATAGTAGAGAATGTTTTGAAGGTCATGAGTGAAGTATATAATTCAATTCCAACCCTGTGCACATTTAATGATATACCACACTGTTCGGTTTAACTCAGCATATCCACACAAAAACAAGTTTAGTTTTGTACATTGTGTGTCATTGGTCTGATCCATCCATATAATATATGATTACTGTGGCTGTTAAGTTATTTTCCATACTGATGAATTTAGGCATAAGACTGTCTTGTAAGTGGGTTGTTCTGACAAAATTATCCTGACAATATCCAGTAGATCAGTACATGTATTCATCATTCTTGTTTTAATCTCTAAACAAAAATATTTATATTAGAAAGCAAAATGACAATGTAATAAGCAGGGAGAGTGGGGATTCTTTTATTAACATTTGAAAATGGTTGTAACATTTTTGTTTAATTAACTCTATTGTGTATAACCAAAATGTATAAGTATAATTTTAACTTATGACACACTGCAAAAAATGAAATACTTGGCAAGATTTTTTTTTCCTAATTTAAGATAATTATTCTTATATCAAGATTATATTTCTTGTTTTAAGAATAGTTATCTTGGTTTAAGAAATTATTTCTACGTTGAGAAACATGTAAAATTAGTTTTCCTTAAATTAAGATATTATTTCTTGACGCAAGGCTTTGTTAAAACTTAATTTCAAGAAAATTTAACTTGGTATAAAGTGGTTAGAAAGGTTATATCATTACCTGAAGATTATTTATCTTGTCTTTAGAAAAATAATATGAGGTTTGAGAAAAATTATCTTTTAAGTTCAAGCAAGTGTATATAAGTTTTCTTGTTTCAAGAATTATTTGGCCACTGTAAGATAATTTTATTAAGGCTGTAGTGAACCCTAAATTTACAAAGCACTCTTTAGACTCTACTTTTAAAAGTATCTAACCAATCATACTGAAACTTGGCACAAACCTAGTGCCAAGTATGTCACACATACTAAGCTTTGTTGAAGCACAGTATGGGTGTAGGTTGCCATGACAACCAAATGCATCCAGACTGCAGCACAGCAGAGCTGAAAAAAATACTTTAAGACTTGGACATTGTTTATTAAATTAAGGAACAATATTTTTATAGTTACAGACTTACATGCTGCAGTAGCTAAAAAGTTGATAGTTGTGTTCAAATTTTGTATGTTGGAATGGATTATTAATTACTAAGCAAGGGTGGACTGGGCATCTGAGCAAAGTAAAAATAATTTTCATTAATTTTCATTTTATCTTTTAAATTAAAGGCGAGAGAAAGTCCGTTCTGCACAAAAGTCTTGCTCGTAATAGTGTCATTGACTGCATTTCATTAATGTATAATTGATAGTCAAACAATGCATGAAATTCAAATTCCAACTTTCAGGTCCCGCCTATTTTGAATGCAGAACAAAATTTTCCTTACCTTTATATAAATTATTCATTGCTGAATAGAGAAAAGTTATTTGCACGGAGTTTCTGTATTTTTTGACTGTATTTTTTTCTGTATTTTTTTACCATGCAGGCACAAGGCGTTTAGATGTTAGCGTTATATTATGGTAATTTGTTTCGATAATGTGTGAAGTTAATTTTTATATTCTAAATATGTTAAGTAAAATAAAAACTTTATTTCTATATTATTCGATGTATTTTCAAAAATCTTAATAAGATTTATATTTATCTTGGTAAGATTAATACTAATCTTGCTAAGATTTTTAGTAAGATTCGTTCCATTTTTGTAAGATTATTTTTCTTTTATCAAGAATAATTTTCTAGCCAAGAAATATTTTCTTAAAATAAGCTTTTCATTTTTTGCAGTGCATACTTTTGCTCATTACACTTGATGACAATTTAGTTGGACTGTTGTACGTTTGAACAGAGTTACAGAAATACACAACCAGGATTTAATTCAATATCTCCTGAGAACATTAGTTTTTTGTGATATTGTTAATTGGCAATATAATGCCTGCAGCCAGAGTTTTGACTGTTTAAAGTATTTATACTGTATAAATGTATATAATAAAATATGTGGTATTTAGATAGATAGATAGATAGATAGATTTAATAAAATACTTCGCAGCCATAGGCTGAATTGCGTATTTTTTTTACAAGTAAATTTAACTAATTACGAGAATATAAAAAAGAGTTTATCAAGCCATTATGATGACATTCCATATAAATATTATATATACAAGATGTTTATTACTTTAATATATTAAAAAAGTTAAAATTATTAAAAATATTAGGTCATTTCAATAGCATTAGATAAATGATTTGCGGCACGAAGCCACAAAAAAACTAGTTTGAAAACGATTAGTGTTACATCTAGGAATTTCAAATTTCCTATCGGTTCTTAAATCATAAAAAGAAGTATGTGTAGGTGGCAGTAAACTTCGTAACTTATGATTTTCATCAGCAACTACTGTTTGAAATAAACTAGTACAAATATTTTCATGATGAACAGACAGTGACTCCAATCCACAACTAATTAAAGCGTCTTCGTAATTAGTGTTTGGACAGATGATTCTAATAGCTCTTTTTTGTAATCTTTCCAATTCGGAACGCAAGTATTTTGGCAACGAATAGTAAATGACAGGGATACCATAGTCGATAACAGATCGAATACATGTAACATAAAATAGAACCAGATCATTCCGAGGAATACTGGCCCGTTTGAGTTGGATCAGGTAATAGATTCGTTTGGATACTTTTTTAACTACCTCTTCGATATGTAGATTCCACGTCAGGTTATTATCGAAAGACAAGCCCAAAAGTTTAACGGATTTTACGACTCTAATACTTTTATTGTTAATAAGTATCGGGTTAAAATCACGAGGGACTTTTGAGAAGGAAATACGGAGCTCCTTACATTTCTCTTCATTCAGCTTCATTTTATTGTTTTGGGACCATTGTGACATCTCATTAGCAATTGTCTGTGCTCTACTCTGTTGGTTTTTGTCAACTGTTTCCGATACTGTCGTATCGTCCACGTATTTCCATAAGTCAGTATTTGTGATAGATAAATCATTTATCAGGATTAAAAAGAGCCATGGACCTAAAATGGTGCCTTGAGGGACGCCCGAAGGTACTACACCCCAATCTGAAAAACATCCTTGTGAAAGTTTGACTCTTTGGAATCTGTTACTTAAGAAATCAATAATCCAATTTATAACACTTCGTGGTAGATCTAACTGAAGTAGTTTATTGAACAAAATTCTGTGATCAATTAGATCAAAAGCTTTTTGGTAATCGAATAGAATGATTCTAGTTGTAGAACCGGTACCATCAAGCCCGGAGGTCCAGTTATGCACCATACTAAGAAGAGCAAAAATCGTCGATGATTTAGGGATTGCTCCATACTGATTGGGGTCAATTTTCTTCAAAACAGCTGGTTTCACATACTCATTAACAACGAAATGCTCTGCAACCTTCGAAATATTAGGTGTTAATGAAATGGGCCTAAGTTCTTTTTTCAGGTCCTGTACTATTTTTACTTTTGGCAGCGGTGAAACATTCGCAAGTTTCCATATTGCAGGTAGGCGTTGTTGTTTGTAGGATGCATTTAGGAGTAGACTAATTGGGAGGGCAAGGATTACAGCATACTCTCGCAAGAGCCAATTGGGCACTTCGTCAGGGCCACCACTTTTACTGGGGTTGAGTTTTTGTAGCTGTGATAAAACCCTTTCTTCAGAAACTTCTAAGAAGTCTGGGTTTTCCTCTAAGTTAAGTCGTTCTAACGGTGAAGATAGTTGATATTCTGATAAGGGCTCAAGAAAAGCTGTATTTATTCTGTTTGCTAGTTCTTGTTCCGATATATCTTCAAAACCAGCGATATTTATCAAATTTATTAGGGAGCTGTTCATTGATTTCATTCCTCCTAGGCGTTTGATTTCACTCCACCAAGCTTTAGGGTTATCTTTTTCTTTACTGTGAACCTGGGTCGTATAGTATTTTGATTTATACGCTTTTCTCTCGCGATTGACAATATTTCGGTAATATTTAAAGCAGTTGGATTTTGGACCGTAACTGAAAAAGGCTTCTTGTCTTTTTTTTATAAATGTTTTCAATTTATCGGTCATCCAAGGAACATCTGCAGAGATTTTCTTAATCCGTTTAATTGGCATGAGGAGGTCAAGACCAATAGCTACAATGTCATAAAAAAAATTCGCCATATCTTCACAGCTTTGTGATTGAGCAAAAATTTCAGGCCAAAGGATTGATTGTAAAAATCTCCCCATGGCATCTTTCTTACTCTTAACGAAGGTCTCGTTTGTATACAAATGTAGGTTTTGCTTTCTTCACAATGTGAGTGGGTGAAACTACAACTGTGTTGTGATCAGATAATCCAATTGGAGGGAGTATTTGCGGAGACTTGTAGAACTCGTGCATATTAGTTAATATTAGATCAAGTATTGCTTCGCCTCGAGTTGGTGATTTAACAATTTGTTTCAACCGAAAATGCTTAATTATATGATTCACATTAAGACGATTGAAATCCCCAGCAATGATAATACCGCAGCTGTAAAATTTTGCTTCGACTTCGCTCAGTGTCTGAAATAAGTGACTCTGCATGCTGAAATCGTCGGCACTGGGGGGGTGGTATAGGACGGCAACTATGATTGAGGAAAATTCACGAGGAAGTCGTCTAGGTTTTAAATGAAGCCATAAGATTTCGTGTTCGGAACAACATGAAATTTCTGAAAGGATTTTGAGTTTCGTATCACCGTCTCTGATATAAATACAGATTCCGCCATGGTTGTTTATAGATCTATCTTTGCGTATGATTGTAAACCCAGGTATGCTTACAACGCTATCTGTAATTGAGTCATTGAGCCAAGTTTCAGTTAGAAAGGATAAGTTTATCTCATTTTCCATCATGAATTCGCGGACTTCGTCTATTTTAGGGGCCAAAGATCTCACATTAGTCACCATTAATTTTGGAATAAAATTACTAATCCTCTGTTTTAATGTAGTGGTATTAAGTTGATGGAGTTCTGTAGTAAGGGGCTTACATGGCAGTGTACAGTTATTTGGAAAGTCAACAGATTCGTTTAATAATGACTGGGTGGTCTTGTTGGGATGTCCATCAGGGGAGGCATATAAGGGTAGTTTACGTGGGGATAAAAAAAAGGGTGTCTCATAGTATTTAGGTGACTTTGAAAATGATATGGAGTTTGTCCGTAAAACGGGGGTGGAAAAAATTGTTGTTGGTGTGGTTGAAAGGACTGTTGTGGTTTAGCGTGGGAGAAATCACATTTCAAACCCTTCAGGCAATGACCCTTTCTGCGTAAAAAGGGACATGGAACGTGAGATTTAGGGTTTTTTGTGTGTCGGGGGAACCTATCTTGGTATGGAGCGGGTATTTCGTTCCTACCCGCAATTTCTTCTGAAACATTATCGGTTCCAGCGTTATTTAGATTTTCCGCGCCAACGTTGTTTTGATCAGATATCTCGATTATACTAATGTCGGGGGCGTTGGGATTAGTCGTTTCATTAATTTCTTTTGTTTGGGCATGAGTTAAAATATGCATATCGGTGGCAGGTTTGCCATTTCGATTTTTAACTAACTTTCCCCCATTTTCAACTGATTTTTCACCTTTACTCTGGCCCATAAACTCAACTAATTGTTCAACAGTTTGAGACAAAGTTTGTATAATTTCTCTGTTGATTTCTTGACCCGATTTTAGTTCCTCAAAGTCGAAAACAACATCAGCACATGGACAAGACGACTGCCGCGGGGTATCTACATTCGTCTGGCATGAAATGTCCGAACTAACTACATTTTTAACACTTGAATGTAGACTATTCAAAATCTTTTTACATAAATGTTGATACACTTTACTCATTTCGTCGCCTTCAATCTGCAAGAGACCTTTGCTTTTCTCCACGAGATCAAACTGTCATTAAACTTAAACACCTTTTTGTCGCCGCCGGGATGTTCCCAAGTGCCGTCTAGTTTTAGATCATCAGCGATTAACAACTTCAATGAATCAAAATCTCCAGTCCAGGCAAAACTTATATGATCAATAAATGAAACCATTCTCGTCTCGAATAAAATTTTCGTAGTTTTAAAAGCGAGCGAATCGGGCGATGGATCAAATTTCACTCGTGTAGCGGAGCACAAAATACACGTCTGCTCTGTTCTCCTGTGTCTTAAATTAGAGCAAAGTTTAAGATGTTATCATTTGGCTACTTACCAGATAAGGATAAGTTTCCATGTTGATAGATAACTTTGGAATAATATCATAAGTAGAATGGTGAAAACAAGACAGCCAATTCAAGGTAAAATCAACTAATCAAGACATTTTGAAGCCAAAATATGGCAAAGAATAACACGAGTACACGACTTACACGCAACACGAGGCCAAACTACGCCCATTCGCAGGTTAGGTGCGAGCACGATGTAAACAATTGATGTAAGCTAATCGCTGATTGGCTTAATTACATAAGCTCGTCGCTGAATGGCTATGGGTAACGTTAATACACCGGCAATGTATTGATATATGTTCATACCTGCGAGTTTTTTTTATTATAAAAGTGTATTTTCCCAATTTAGATTGGGTGGGTGGGTCATGAAATAAATTTGGTAAGATTGGATGGGCTTTGAAATTTTTATCTACATCTTAAGATGGGTCACCAAACTTATTGGCAAAATTTGTGATTTACCTCCAGCCCACCCTAGCAGTTACTTTATGACCAGTCCCTAATTCTGTTCAAAACAACAGTCCAACTAAGTTGTCATCAAATGTAATATTAGAGCAAAGTTTAAGATGTTATCAGTTAAAATATTTATATATTTTGGCTTTATACATTAGAGTTAATAACAATTAGTATCCACCTTCCCTCCTCATTACATTGTCATTTTGCTTTCTAACATAAATGTTCTTGTTTAGAGATTAATTAATACAACAATGATGAATAAATGTTGTCAAAACAACCCACTTGCAAGACAATCTTACCTATAAATCCATTAGTATGGCTATAAGAAAATAACTTAACAGTTACAATAATCATATATCAAATGGATCAGATCAATGACCCACAATGTATACAAAACTAAACTTGTGCTGCCTTCTACACAAACCGATTTTCTCCACAACACAAATTGTTTTTGTGTAGATATACTGTAGGCTGTGTTATATCGAACAGTGTGGTACATCATTAACTGTGCACAGGCTGACTGGAATTGAATTTTATACTTCACTTAGGACCTTCAAAGCATTCTCTACTGTTCAGTGGTCTTCGATATATGATTGACTTATTTGTTATACAGTAATGTATTTTCCTCGAATAGGCTGTGTATCTTACTCGACAGTTGACATTGGCAAATGTAATCCATATAGTGTATTAACAATTGACGGAACATTTGCATATGATTACAATATAGCTTTGAAAAATGTCAAAATGCTATGAGTATGGATTGACAAGTGACACCATCTGCTATCCTGAACGTCTCAAATGTTTTGCATATTGTGATGATGCAGATGACATTTCAAAAATGAAAATTAAAGCCCAGCAAAACAGCTGAGAAATTTGTTGCGCATGCGCCAGAATAATCAAAATTTCCATTGAAACTTTGAAGATTTTCCCGAAGAATTATAATAGCGAGACGCTCGCGATTGTTGCATATTTTTGAATGCCTGTTTAATCTTTATACTTTTTTTGCTTGAGACAAAGAGAAAGTAAAATATACTCTACGTTTCCAGTGTATAGGATATCTCGTTTGAACAGCAATAGAATAATATAATCGATCTTGACAAAAACAAGAAGACATTTGACACGCTAAATCTGCATGCAGTCATGGCCCGAAGAAAGGCCAATCGTCGCGAGCTTGAAAGCCTTGTCAAACGCAGAACAAGTACAAATTTGGGTTCAAACAGAAAGAAGTTCAATGTTAATACAACTAACATCATTCTATACAAATACGCCGGGTGATTTCAAATGAATTTTCAAAGCTTTTATTTATCGATATGATAATCAAACCGTGAATATGCTGGCTTTTTAATATTGACGCACAAGAGCAGTAAAATGCATGCATTGCAAAGCGAAATAAGACGCAAAGGGGCAATTTTTGAACAAAATTTATTGTTAAATTATGTTTCCTATGTGCCTTGCGAAAAAAAAAATTGAATTTGGAGGAATCGGCAATTGGTTTTGCAATTTGGCCTGGTATTGCACCCTACCTATATGTACTGACTAGTGCTGCAAAAGTAATCAAATATAATATTTATAATTTCCCTTCACTGAAAGGATCTACTATTGTGGACTAAACTAAATTTTAATCAGCATAAAAGGCTGCAAACAACAGCCAAGAATTAGCTGGGTAGTTTTCAAACTTTAAAAATAATTGGACCTCAAACGTTTATCTCCAAAGTATAACAAATAGCCAATACTGCGAACATAATCCAAGTTTTGATCACTAGGGGCAATTTTTAGATGTGAATAAACTTGTTTAAGTTACATATCAAACAAAGGCAAAACAAAATTTGGTATTAATTTTTTGGAGGAAACGTCAAGGTTTTTTGCTATCCGCCCATGCTTCTACACCCCCTCTCCCAGGATATTCTATCTCAAAAAAACTGTTTTCTACAGAAACTATGTATTTATCGGGAAAATCTTTTACTTTTCTCAAAAATACTTTATAAACACGGAAACCTTGAATATTTAAATAATTTTCATATTTTTTTGGGATTGCAAAAAGCAAAATTCGATTCATTATATATCCCCCATTTAAAGTTGCTTCAAAATCACGATCACGAGTAGCATGTTTATTTTTTTTCATCCTTTTGACTGAATAAAGTTTATCTTTTTGAAAAGATATTTGTATTATAGCTCTTGTTTACCGGTTTACGTTTATGTCGATATTGGCATCCACGAGACCAACAAGTTGTGGTAATCCGCGAATGAAAATGGATATTCGTTGTGCACAAAAGCCAACTCCTAGCTATGTAACTTCATTGTCCGAATTTTAAATCAATCCACAATTAAAATGCTGATAATGTAGATGCTTAAGATGTTAGTGAGGTTTTTCCTACAATTTAATTTCCATGATCGCCGTCTTAAAAATGCAAAATCGTAAGTTGAAATTTCACTCGTGTTGTTTTTCAAATTTTTGTAAAATATCACGTGCGCCAGCAATTTCTCTGCTAGCAACAACAAATTTCCCAGCTATTGCCCAGCAAAACAGGGTGGACTTTCGTCGACGCTGCATGAAAATAGTGCGGGCTCGTGGGGTTTTTCCAGCAAATTTTGCTTTTCGATGTTTTGCTTACAATTTCTAAGGATGTTGAAGTTTACAGCATTGTGATTCAGTGGTTTTTGAAAGCATCGGGGGTTTTTTCGTTGGAACTTGCAGCCTAACTCTTCAACAACCTAATGACTGTTTTTAAAGCAAAGCAATTGAAAGGAAAACTTATATTTTCATACGAAGAAGATGAGTGGCGACATTTATGTTGGACTGTTTTGAGCAGATGCTTCGAAGAACATGATATAATCGGACCTTGTATCTTAAAAGTGTACTTGAAACAGCCGAACAAAGTGGTAAATTTTGTTACCCGGTGTGTTGGGCATCATAATTCACAGGAATAGTGCACAGCAGGGTTTAAACTGGCTATGAAATATCCTGAATACTTCGTCGAGTTCTCTACCGCCATGTGACCTGTAGTTTTATAATGTGACACGCGTCTTTGAAAGGGCTTTACTTGACTTTAATCGATGTGTAAGGTATAACTTAGGTAAGCCAACATTTCTTTGTAAGCAAGCTACATTTTCATATCTTTAATGTGTGAATATTTTTAATTTTGTAAAAAATTAATCGCAATATGTTGTTGGAAAAAGTATCGAGTACTTCATAATAACGCTCAGATCTTGTATACAGATATTCGTATTTTATTCAAAGTCTACCCTTTATCACCACTTTTTTTATTCTTTTATGTTAAAGTATACATAATCCTTGACTTAAAAACACGATGATCTACTCGAGGAAAATTGGGCAAAGGGGCGATCTTTGCAGAGAAACTTGACCGTTTGGTGTAATTGGTAGTTCAGAGACCCTATTTTCATTGTAGTATTTCGTGGCAATTTGTTGGCCGATTTCTAGTTTATATTGTAGAACGGGTTCCTAGTGAGTTAAATTAATTGTCTATCCTCTACAGAATAGTAATAAGCGCGACTCCTTTTTGTTGACGGATGTTGAATTCATTTTAGACTTTTGTTCATAAACAACAACTACACTACCGAGTACTAAATCACTGTTTGCAAAGAAATGAGCCTATATCACCACAAAAATTCAAGCTTATTTTTAGAGTCAAATAGTGTCTCTATCGACAAAAGTAGTTTTTATGGAGTGAAAAATAGGGCAAGTACGAATTTAAAGAAGGTCAATTTGCACTTGTATATCTCACTTCGAAAAGGATATACATATTAAAAACAGGTATATTTGCACTGCGAAATTAAACTGCTGCAACAAAGTTTTTATTTCTACTTTCACGTTCTTATTCCAAAGCAAATACTTCTAAGTTGGAAATGCCTAAAATTGTGAGCGTAGAAACACTAAAGAAACAAGAAAACGACTTCATAACACGAGTAGTTTTTGCAAATTTGATCAGGTTTGTTTTTATAATTCAGTCACGCGATTAACCCGCGCTCACGTGCACTCCACGCTTACGTTTCTCGCGCATGCGTAGACGGAAGTCCACCCTGTTTTCCTTGGGTGTAAATAGCTGGGCTTATAATAAATTGTATAATAGTTGCTAAGTTTGCATGGCGCCATATGACGTCACTGTCCTGACTAAATAATTTGTAAATCAATTTAGGTTTGTTACTTTTCAATTGAAGTAGTATAGTACCTGTACATACACTATTAGCTCGCCATAAGATCAAGTTATTATATAAAACAATGTCTATAAAATGTTGCGAAATGTTTCTAAACGTGGTCATCGCATCCAGGCTATCACAGAGTGTAATTTTTTCAATCCTATGTGCGCTATTTGTTTTGATAAGAGACGGGGTTCATCTCACTGTGATAAAGGGTAAGTATTGCTATAGGGCCGTGTGGGTTTAATTTGGTTTAGTGTGATGTGTTCACTCCGAGGTGAACGGAAAGCTTTATGGCAGGTTTAAAAACTCGGTTGGTTAATAGTTATGACTTCATTGAATGTTTGCATATGGCGAAAAACAATATTATTTTTTATTCTGTGAAAAACATTACTACTTTATATATTTATTACTACAAAGCGGCTAAATCGTTTCACATGCAGGGGCATGAAAATTGTGAAAATTCTCATGCAAAGTCTCGCTTCTCAACTCTCACCCTCTTCATCCTCGTTTGACCGGGACTTCACTCAAAAGGACAGTACATATAAGAAATCAATACGTTTAATCCCTCTTATATATGCTTGTGCTCGCGTCGTTTTTTCGTGAGGACCAAGCTTGAAAGAGAGGGAGCATGCTGTTCTTTTTCGTCACCTGTACTTTTCTTTGTGGTGTTATTGTATCTATCAGGTTTGTTAGTTAACAGAGTTATGTTAGGTAAAAACGCGCTGGCAGAACATAAAGAACATGGCCAACGCTTTAGGGCTACTTTCCAGTTAAAGCGTGCACGCACGCACGGTAAAGTTTAACTGACACGTTCAAAAGCTTTTATGAAATAATTAATTAATAAAAGGACATAATATAGTTAGTGTTGTGTATGATTTAAAGTATATTTGTTCAGGTAATTAGTATACTTCTATAAAATTCACAAAGATTTAAACTTTTCCATGAGAAGCCTTTTACTCCGCCGATCAGCATATTTTCGTTACGAGACATGCAACAAGAAATTAACGAGTGAAACACGCGTTTAAAGGCATGCTACACCAGATAATTTTTGCACAACATGGGACGCATGCAAAGAGTTATTGAAGTTAAAAACGTGTTCACGGCGTAGGAAAATTATGCGCGTGACGTACAGTTCGCTCTGTCGATGTTCTTCGCTTGAGATATCAAAGAGGCAGAGCCGAGAATTAAACTAATCAGTGGAGTTAAAGGCGGGTCATGTTTGATAAAGCAATTTTTGCTGCATGCATCATACATGCATCATGCATGTTCACAAGCAGGCATGTGAGCATGTATATGCATGCTCACATAAGACAAATATAATTATAGTAAAACCATGCAGTTAATAACAGTACTGAACTTCACAGAATTATCAAATATATCTATGTTAGAAATATGGTTTGTTTCTATTTAAGATTTTTTATATATTCTTATTTATTAGTTTATAAACCTTTATCATTTGCGCACTTTTATACAGCAGTGACGGTGTCGGAAAATACGTTTAAAATTTGCATAATTATATACCTGTTCCACATGCTGTCACGCATAGGTTCGTTTTTAAATTGACTACTTATCTATAACCGGTATATTAGACATAAAAAAGTATAAGAGAATGTTCCGTTTCTGGTCAGTTTAAATTTGACGCAGTGACGCTGTTGCTGATTTTCAATGAGAAAAAAAAGTCTACGCGCAGAGTCAAGAATGCATGACGTGCGCGTCCCTTAAAGAAAATTAAATACTCAGACCTATGCATAATTTAAATAAGTATAATATTAAACCTTTTTTTTAATTGCTTCAAATGGGTTGGAATTTAAGATCCTCAATTTCAACGCAAGACAATTTCAACGCAAGACAATAAACAATAAAGAAGAGAGTAATAGCCTGTGTCAATTTAAATGCAAATGTCTTATTTAAATATTTTCATAAACAGTTTGCATCACATCGCACCGATGACCTGCTGTAGCAGTATTGGCTGCCTGCGTAATTAATTTTAAATAATATAGAAAGAGTTACTTAATTCTCTGACGGAGGTTTCCGAGTGCCTTCTTCTGCAGGGTGCAGTATAAATAGAACATGCACAGTTCGAAAATGTCCGCCAAACAGCAAATCTTTTGAAAACTTTATGCATGCATGGGTATAGTTTGGGGTCTGCTAATTTACCACTAAAATTACTATGTAAAGTAAATTTTCGAGTGCAGATCGAGGGTTGTTTAAAAATCACTTTAAAAATGGCTTGCGCGCAAAAATGGAAGGCTTAAAACGCAATTTGAATTCATAGGGTGCAAATTTAAAAGGTGTTTTATGAACTATCAAAAAGACCAGACAATTTGATGGACATTTTAAAAATGTCCAACGCGCGACCTGTAAAACTTGGACTTTCTTTGCCATAATAGCCTTTCACGCATAATTTTTAAACTTTTTGTAAAGAAACGAATCAATCATTCATAAAATCAACCATGCATATAATCAGCCTTCCATTTTTGTGCGCATGAAGCAATTTTTAGAGTGGGTTTTAATTAAAAACAATTAAACCTTCTGCACTCGAAAATTTACATTTCAAAATAATTTTAGTGGTGAAGATACTAGCAGACCCCAAACTACCCATGCTTGCATACATTTTTCACAAATTGTAGAAATTTGATACACCTTGTATAGAGCTGCTATCACAGAGTAGACACATACAGAGCTGTAACTGGCCGTTGTAAACACTGCGGAAACTTACGTTTTCATGTACCCACTTTTTTCAGGCGACCGGACAAAAAAATGATCAACTGCGCGTGCTCGGCAAGTTCCGCGAGCAGTTAAAGCGAGCCACCATCCAATGGGATGCATGCATCTAGTAACTTGTCGAGCACACGCACAAAAAAGTGGGTACACTTGTATAACTCTGCATATGTATCTACTCAGTGCTGCTATCCTCTCACTATACATGAGACAAACGAACTCGCATCGCACCAAGTTACAAACGCTACAAACATTCAAGTTTAAAAACAACAAGGGGGGTATAGTTACTGTAGAAGAACTCACCAAGTGTTTGTGCGCTATTAAAAATTAATACGTTTGTAAAACAAACTAATGACAGACAATTCATCATATATTCCAGGTCATGGTAATTCATGCGATATTATCGAAGCAAAACCGTTAAAAGGTTGGTCACGCACAAATTATTGGAGAGTATAGTTCAGATTTGTAGTTCCACTACCTCTCAGCCATTAGGACGCATCTGATTGGTTAATGCATGATGGGATAAACGCATCTGATTGGTTAATAATCCCTTAATGGCCAAATCTGACTCCTCTCTATCCTTCGGAAGCGGGTTCTTGCATGTTGATGGAAACGTATCTGGTGGGCATGCCTTTAAATCTCTGTGACACATGTTCAATTGGTGCTTTACTTAAGTTTACTTTATTTGTTGAAATAAAGTTATTTTTGTCCCAAGAAATCATTTTGCGTTTAACCCCCTCCCCCCCTGTACGCAAATGTGTATATGCATCAATATTTACTGGTTGAGTCAGTTTTCTTTGATGTACCGCGGGATGAATACAGGTTATAACCCGTGAATAAATAATTGGATTAAACTTCTCGACAAAACTCGAAAAATCTTTATGGATAGTCTTTGAAATTGACGAAATCTTGTTCGAATTCGAAAACCTCCTCAACTAGTAAATAAGAAGTTGGGATATAAGTTATATATTTCTGAATGGATACCCCCTATATAGCACAATCAATTTCCCTATACGATTCGAATGCCTTTGTTCTTTTAAACAGGAAAGAGATACGATGTGCCAACTATGCAGACGTTTTGTGTCAGGCTGAGTGGAGAATGTTTCATAAGATGCAGAGGCAATTCAGAATGTCAATCATTTGGTATTGGTGTTGTTGATGAATGCCTTGGACAACTACAGTGTCGCTTATATTCTCAAAGAACGGTGGAGAGAAGCGATCTTGCTAATGATAAGAAGTATACTTATTATATCCTGGTGAGTTACAATAAACGCATTACATTTTTCGATTAAAATTAGTCTATAATGGGAATTGTCCATTGATTCAGACGCCGCTCTTCTGTTCGCAGCGAGTGACGTCGTCACCCGTATAAGCATGAGACATCCACAATCGCTAAATTACATTCTTATCTAGACATTAATTACGAGTTTTCGCCACATTCTCATTGCAGTTATATTAAACGTTTGAACATCTTTATAGTTATATATTTGATACGCCCAGCCATTGGGCTGCCTATAACCAATAATGATAGCTATGTATGATGATAATATTAACTAATAATGATAATAAATACTGCAAGAGATATCCGAACATTATGGTCTATGGAGAGTGAAACTAGAGTTATACCTATTGTTATATTATAGCTTTTCTTGTTTGAGCATTTTTCAATGAGGTATCAGCTCCAGGATAGATTTTAATGCAGAAATCAATGTTGATTGGCACAGCTACAAGATTCTTAAAGCTAGTTTACATGCACTATCAAAAATTCTCATTTATTATTGTCCCATATATAGTTTAAGCAGCGCATTGTTTATTCTATGTCGATTTTACTTAGGAAGCACCAACGTGCTGTGAAGAACCTTGTACCAACAATAAAGTGTGTCGGCCTTCAACGTGCAAATGTGTTTGTCCAGATGGATTTGGTTCAAATCGTTGCATGTGTCCCGACCGTAAGTATTCGCGTCCAAGGTGCCCGCGTTCCAATTACGAATGCGTTCCGAATATTTGTTCAGGGCGCGCTTCGATTGCGTTGCAAGAAAATTTTTAGAGAGCTGTTAAGATATTCCGGTTCCGGTTTATGGGTACGGGTGATATACACGTACCAATAAATAGGGTACGATTTAAACTTAACAAATCCAAGATATTCCAGGGTATACGAAAACCCATCGGAGAATAGTAACTTTCGTTATCGAGGTTTACCATAGATTTGGGAGAAATTTGACGATCGAGCAAATGTGCATTGATTTATTTAGGTAAGATGGTGATTGTTGAAGTATTTTACTACTTAAACGCCCTACAAATAGTGAACAGAAAACACCCGTTCCCGTTTGTCTTTTACGTTTAGACCATGGTTTACCGCGGGGAAACGGGTAGATTTATTTATTTAAAGGACACAAAATTGAGAAAATGTTCTGATATTTGGACATTAATAAAACACATGACAAATTTCTCGCCCATGAACTCAAAATGCGTTTAACTTCTATATTCATCAAAAATTTCATGAAATGAACGGATATGTAAAATCGAGAGCCGTTTCAAAATTGTCTACTTTTTTTTATACATATACCCTGTATAGGCATGACTATACTTAAAAAAAGGTATTTGGTTTTGGGATACTTAATTTAAACTTACTGCCTCTCACGTTGTAGTCATGAATTTCATCCATCTTAGACAAATAGTATGTCATGATCAGATAGGAATTAGGTGCCCATTGTTATGTTTGCCAGGCTTTGGTAAAATATCGACGGCATGCATCTTTTTGTCTGATCAGGTATTAAAATTGCGAGGGCTGAGAAGGCAGTAATTATAAAATTCCGCATGTAAGAACCTGGACCTATCCAGTCAACTCTTATCAACTCTCATGCAACTCTTGTCCTCGTTTGACCGGGGCATGAGAGTTGAGAAAACTCTCATGCAAACTCTCGCTTCTCAACTCTTATCCCTGTACCTGATTTCAGTTATAAAGAGCAGATATTACTGATCAAATATGCAAGAATTACCTATTCACCCTGACCTGGAAAATAGCAGGTTCTCATACGCGTGATTTTATTGTATTGTCACTGCATGTGTGCGACATCTAGCAGATAGCGTAAGATCTAGTTTCTTTCAGACAACATGAGCAGAGTTTTCGACAAAGATTCGCCAGTCATGCTGCCTGGCGTGATGAAACAGGTCGAGAGTGGAAATCAAACATGGGGAGTGACAGACGACCAGAAAGTGTGGGTTTTACGCAATGATGATACATGGCAAATGTTAGGACAAGATAAGTTCAACTATATCTCAGTTGGCAAAGCAGGTGTCTGGGCTTTGGATGCACTTAATGATGTTTTTGTGAGAAAAGGTAAATTGCAAGACTCTCTAGGATTAGGGCACGAATTACGGCAAAGAAGTGTAGCCCCCCCTCCCCCCCACAGGATGTGAACTGGCGCTCCTAGTTAGATCTAAAATTGTATCATAATTTTTCGCTCGTAATTTTTATCTACCAAAAAGCCCTTCGACTGCTATATTAATAATAAAAGTTTTCTTATTATATTAAGGTACAGACACTCAGAACCCCTTTGGAACAGGTTGGACGCTCGTTTCATCTCCATCTCAAAAACTGGTTCAGATCGACTCGGGCAGTTCTGGCGTGGTATATGGTGTCACTCGAGAAAACCAGATCTACTGTCGGGCTGGTATCACCCAACAGACACTGTCTGGTACCAGTTGGGTTAACGTATCCGGCACAGCTAAGCATGTATCTTGTGGTGATTACGGATGCTGGGCAGTACGGCCTGACAACACTGTCGGCTTTCGTCAGGGAGTCACTGTACAGAATTGTGCCGGGACAGAATGGAATGATTTCTCAGGTAGAAAACGAATGTGTTATTAGAAAAGAACTAGAGGGCACTCAGAGAATGCATGTATTCCTCCGCCAGCAATCATGCGTTTAGTTTATTCGGCCTGGCCATAGATTACGTATGAACAGATGTGGAACTTCAGTAAAAAGTTGTCCGCCATCTTCCCAGCAAGTGTCGCTCGCGTTATAATTCGTCATTTGGCAATACGTCTTGATTTACAAAACTTTAACAACTTTAATTGCTTTCAACAACTTTAAACATTCAACATTGATTGTTTAATAAAAAATGTCGATCCGAAAAGGCCGCAATAAAGTGCAAAAGTTCGTGTGTTTCAGGACACCATTTTTGGATTTCATTTTCATGTCACACAGTCACGAAATATAAGTGGTTAGCAGATTAGGGTTAAGGATTGGGTTAGGATCAAGTTTATTTCGTGACATGAAAAGATAACCTCATTTTGCTAGCATGTGTCATGGCGTGAGCATGACGTGTACATCGATCTAGGGAAATTTGAGGACCCAAAGTCCTATGAAGTTACACATCTGGTATATTCTTAATCTGTGGCCTGGCCGAGCATGACAAACTTTTACCAAGTTTGGCTCATTCCGTTTTCGTCCAAATTGAACAACATTTAATCGATTTTGCCGGAACCACAGAGTATTTTATAATTAATTAATTAAGAGGAGAATCCTTTGTATTTATAGGTAATCATGCGATGGCGAGTACAATTAGGGATTAATAGTACGAGTGATGTTTGGAAATTTTGCCAAAATTGGACGAGCCGCCATTACTTGTTTATTATTAGCATGACAAAATTGGATACTTCTCAATGTTAACATCATATTCTCTCGCCAAAGCCCAGTCCTGCCAGATTTTCAACCAAAATTTGATGCTTTTGTCCGTATTTTCATTTAGTTCTTTTGTTAAAGCAAAATTTGGTGCTTTAATTTGTTCGTATTTTCATCTAGTTCCTCTAGGGCAATTTCATTTCACGCTTGTGTTTAAAATACCTTTCCACCATTTTGTTTGTTGTGGGAAAATCATTAATTGTACTGCAGTACAATTAATGAAATAATTGTACTCCTCTCAACCAATCAGCATCCAGTAATTTTGTCATGCTAATAATAAGTCACGTAACACGCGCCCCATCACGCCCGCGGCAACAAAAAATTCACGCATAATTTAACTTTCGTATAAATGATTTCTTTTAGGAAAAGCAGACGTTACACAGTTAGACTCAGGTGCAACAGGCGCTGTATACGCTATCTCCACGAACCACACTCTGCAGAGGCTTAATGGAATATGTTGGAAGATACCATGGGGTACCAAAAATTGGAAAGAAGTTCTACCACGCCCATTTAAACATGTTACTATTGGGGATACACACATGTATGTCGTTGCTGACAACGGAACAGTATGGAAATTCTCATATTAAGTAGTACAGGATGGCCGCAATGATTACCAGAATAACCGTGGTTACGTATCGGTTTGACCAACAGAGACCTTACGATGTAGGAGGGGAACGCAACGACAGCGGCCAGAATAAATCATTCGAATAAACGATTGTAAAGAAAGTTTGTAGACCATTATTGATCGTGTCAATTTAATACTGTTTGGTTAGTTTGAAATAGTGGCTTTATTGTTGAAAAAGTTCGACTGTAGTACTGAGTATATATTAGAATCTATCGACTTGTAAACTATTAAATTTTTGATGTGGTCAACCTAGGAATAGCAATTGGGATATTAGTAGCACTAAACTAGAGGGCACTCAGAGACTGCATACCTCCGCCCGTTACTCGGAAGTGAAACGCAACCTTGGAATTTCCTAAGAAATCCACTTTATAATTCTTAAGCATAAAAGATTTCAGGCCCCCGCGAATTGAAATGGAATAGCTAATAGAACATATTACTGTTGTTGTACTGTACAGTACTTGTAAAATAAAAACTTATTAAGTGTCATTAAATAAATGCATAAATTTTGCTTTATGCACTCGCGCGTGCAGTAATTTTCACAGTTGTGCTATTTTAAATTCCCAGGCAGCTAAAATCTTTTGTCTTTAAAACAATGTCGATTTCTTGGGAAAGTCCGAGGTTGCGTTCTTTTTATACACCCTGTATTGAAGTAATCTAATGTTGTTAGAATTTGAATGGACTGGCACTTTGCTGAACGTAATAATGCGTAACTCCGTAAGCCTTGTTTTAGACATTGAATTTCGGTCGCGTGAAATGCAACTAAGACAATAGATAGTGAAGGCCGAAGCTTAATGAGGTTTATCATCTCATTATTGTCTTAGTACTGAGTGCATAAATTATACACGTCCTAATTACGCATTCAGTAATATTTTTTGTTAATTGACCGGGAAAAGCAAGACAAAATTTTGTTCATTTCTCGTTCAATTTTTAACCAAATTCAACCAAATTTTAATCAGTTCTTCCTTAGCCGATGGGAAATGCATTCAAAAAATTTCGTACGGATATGTTTGGTATTTCTTGAGTTATCGTGCTCACAGACAAACACACACACACACACACATACACACACATACACACACATACACACACACACACACACACACATACAAACCCAGATGATTACATAACCTCCTGGCGGAGGTAATAAGTCTAAATTAGATCTAAACTTGCACTTGTAGCAGATTTAAATCTCTCTTCCTGAGAGTCGTGCATGTAAAAAATAGATTACTGCAGATAAAGAGAAATAAGAAAAATATACTGTACTGTAAAACTAATAAGTGTTCCATAAAGCTAATTTAGTAATACTGGATAAAAAACCGGATGGCCCTTCTATTGAATTATTTCGTCAATTGAAACGGATACCTAGTCATAATATTATAAAAATGAGAAAAATTCTTCTGCTATTTACTGATATTCTAAAATCATCTTGGCCACAAGATTTATTTGTTTTATTTGCTTTCTCGCGGGATTCCCATTGATGTAAACACGAGGTTGTCCGACACTGGTATTATAAGCTTTCTTTGGCCAAAACAAAGTTGAAAAATATCTTATAGTGGTGCAATGCTCTTGAACTCTTTACCTAACGAGTTAAAGAATATTGATGATACTTCACCCTGTTTGTTTAGAACGAAGCTAAAGGAAATTTCGAAACGTCCATTACTGCTCAGAACTGGTTATTAGATTTTATGGTACAACATTTTGTATTGGTACATTAGAGTTTATCGACATGTAAACTATTCAGTTTTTAACTAGGAATAGCAATTGGGATATTAGTAGCATTAGATTAAATCTAAACTTGCACTTGCAGTGGATTTACATCTTCTATTTAATCATATATAAGGCCAAACATGCTATTTCTTCTTGTAAAAACTTAGGTAGGGTAGGTCGGTTTTAACTTTTTTTTAACTTTTTTTTAATTTTCCTAACAACCGGACGCCATTTTGTTTAGTCAGTGCTTCCACATTCAAAGATAAATTTCCCTAATATTGCCTCAAATTTCCATTTTTCACAAACGTTTTCCTCTAAGTGGAAACACTTACAAGCATGATCCAATAAAAAAGTCTAGGGTCGGGATTTCGGCGTCCAAAAGCTAGGTAGGGTCGGGAAACCGTAAACCCACATATTTTTTTTGGCCTAATTTAAAACGATTTTAAGTCATACTAATAATACTGATACCCAACAATGGCAAAACAGCTATACAGCGTGTTATAATAACCAAAATGTCAAATTCATATTTACATAGCTATGTACATCAAGTACTATGGAAGATCATTATAGCTTTCACGATTTAACGGTTCATGGTCAACAATTGCTTTCAGCATGAAAGTTGCAGGCCTTGATGTCTGAGCCAAGTCAAGAATGGAAGAGGTTGTTTCGCTGGCCTCAGAGTGACAAAACGCAACAAAGCAACGGTTTTACTAACACTAGCCCTATTCCAAACTCTAATCCTAATCCTAACCCTAACCTTATTCCAAGTTTGTTTCTAAACCAATCTTGAAGAAAAAAGTTTTGACGAAATGTCATTCTGAGGTCAGGGAACTAACCTTCCCGTATAAAATGCGGAGATTTTTAAAATTTTGCAAACCACAGCTATTTTGTTAAACCACCGTTACTTTTTTTCAAAGCTACCGCTTGGAACCCAAGCATCATTATTTTTGCGGAAAAACCTTTAATACTGGCAAATGGATCAGTAAATGATCCACAATAATCATCATCATCATTAATGATCATCATTATCATTAATAATCATTAATGATATCATGATCATTAATAATGATCATAATTAATCATCGTCATTAATGATCATCATCATCATTAATGATCATAATTAATGATCATTAATGATCAGGCAATGATCACCATCATAATTTTTAAGCATCACCATTTTTTTTTTAAGAACTACCGCTTGCAACCCAAGCGTCATTATTTTTGCGGAAAAAACCTTCAATAAAGGCAATCGAATTCAAATGGAATTTGCTGGGGCCGCTTGTATAAAACTCTTAATCACTTTTTTAATCACTATTTTGTAGTTAAACAGTGATTAACTCTCAAATAGGCGCTTCTTATTGGATGACATTTCCACTTAACTATGATTAACTTTAATCACTTTTTTATACAACCGGCCCCTGGTGGACAAATAATTCGGGTTTACCCTCAACATACGTGTATTGGGCCTTCTCTCTGCACCCTCCCCTCTCTCTTCCACTCTGCCCTATGGAGACCTGACAAAATACAGGTACTAATATGATCAAAATATCGTTATATATCACTTAACTGGTGTGCTTCTCGCGTAACTTGGTCTTTCTCTTCTCCACGTGACATGCGCCATTGACTCCTGGTTTGAAATCCATCAATCTCACACGTGGAATACTTATATCATCAAGGTGAGTGATATCTATTGAAAGAAAGTGGTAAAATTGTTGTCGTGTTGTTCTGTTATCAGAGAGGCTCAGATCTGACTTCCACTAACGCTAGCGCTAGTGATTGGTTAATCGGAAAGATCAAACGCTTCTGATTGGTTAATGGTCCCTTAATGGTAGTAATGGCAGCAGTAGTGGAAGTCAAATCTGAACCTCTCTACTTACAGTTGATTGCATTCATGCATTGTAAGTTCCATGCTGAAACTGGTAATACATTTTCTTTTCCTTACCAAAATTCAAACTGTGATAAAACATTCCACAGTTACGATCGCCACCACTATTATTCTTTGTCTGAGACGTTTTGGCCACAACACTTTTATCTGGAGTTGGAGAAGACTCTGATATACAGTCCTCAAAGCTTCTACCACCCATAGATTGCTGGGCAGTTCTTTTCTTCCTTCTGCGAGTGTTTTTCGGAACTTCGTCTTGAGTGGCATTTTTCCTTGATATCGTTTGATTCTCTGAATCCTTTGGTGTTGAAGTACAAATCCTGTCGCTTGTACTTGATCGTTCAGAACGACCTAATGATTGATGATTAGTTATATTAACTGTACGATTGTCTCCCAAACACGGCACGAGTGTGATCCCAAGTTCTGTAAAAGAGATGAGATTAGTGTTTTAGGATATCCTACAGTACATTCAAATCTGGAGATAGTAAGTTCTATTTTTTCACATGATATCTCAAACGTGAGGGTCGTCCATCGGTATAGGTAGTATTCTACAATATAAACTGGAACGATCTCACGGTCTTTGACTGCGTAGGTAGTGACACTAGACTGATTTAGAACATGAAACGCGCATGCACCTTCGAAACAAATTCACTTTTCTAGCGAAACAACAGTTTGAATAATTTGTGGTCCCAAGAGTATCTTCAACAACGTTGTCATTCTAAATACAACGTTAAACTAAGATTTTCACGTCATTGGAGAAACGTGAATGCTGGAGATGTTACATAAAATCCATAAAATCTGTCTCATAACAGGCACCGCGGCCGGATCGTTTTCCCGGACTTCTGCCGTTTGTAAGGTTGTTTAAAAGGCTTTAGTAGCATGCTCAGGGCAGCCGAGAGGGGGGCAGGGAGGCAAATTGCCCCCGGCCCCCAGTCAATTTTTTCGGGCGGCCCCCAGTCATTTTTTCGGGCGAAATATTTCTGTTTTTCGGGCAAAGTACCGAAATTTTGTATGAAATTAGTTGGGGAAAATTAGTTGTCCGAAAAATTCTTTCCCAAATTCTTTCCCCGAAAAGCTCTCGGCGGCCCTGAGCATGCTAAAGGGTCGCAGGACGAAAGGCCTTCGCTCGAAACATCGAAGCATTTCTTGTATTTTTCGGGTAGTTGAATCCCTCTCATTCGCAGTATTCTGCAATAAGCTGCCATGGTTTATGCCTGAACTACCTGAGAAAGATATCTCAAACGTGGTGGTTCAGTGTAGGTAGTATTCTACAATAAGCTGCCGTGGTTTTTGTCTGAACTACCTGAAAAAGATATCTCAAACGTGGTGGTCCAGTGTAGATAATAATATTCTACAATAAGCTGCCGTGGTTTGTCAGAACTCCCATTCGCAGGCTAAAACCCATAGAGAGGCCTGCGGAGGAGGCTATGTCAGAACTGAACTACCTGAAAAAGATATCTCAAACGTGGTGGTCCAGTGTAGATAATAACATTCTACCATAAGCTGCCATGGTTAGTTATGTCTGAACTACCTGAAAAAGATATTTCAGTCGTGGAGGTGCAGTGTAAGTAGTACTCTACAATAAGCTGGCCTGGTTTGTGTCTGAACTACCTGAAACTGAAAGATATCGCAAACGTGGTAGTCCGATGTAGATAATAATATTCTACAATAAGCTGCCGTGGTTTATGTCTGAACTACCTGAAAAAGATATCTCAAACGTGGTCGTCCTGTGCAAGTAGTATTCTACGATAAGCTGCCGTGGTTTGTGTCTGAACTACTTGAAATCTAAAGTATACTAGTATACTACTCAATTTAATAAGTATCTCAGAAAATCTGAGGGAATGTAACAAAATTGGGCAATTCTATCCTGAAGTAGAATATGGTTTCTGGCGACTGGACTGGTGTGAGGATTTCTTGCAATGTTCATTTGTTAAACAATGCCTATACTGGTAACTGGCCCAACCTTTGAAATAAGCACTGATATCCTACCATCTAACTCTTTCCAAGGGAAAAGTACACTGTTCATTAAATCCATATTACTGACAACCTCCTGCTTCGCAGCCGGTATGACAAAGTCTGAATGGAAAACTGCCAAATGCCCTGCGAGGTATTCTTTGCTTTTAAAAATTCTATAAAAATACAAGTAAAATGATGTAATATAAATTATCTAAAACAAAAAATCTAGAGATGGGTATTATTTAGACTTGCTCCAAGTCTCTCTTTCATTTTCATATCGATCCACTATAGTGTACATTACATGACGTAGCACGGAGAGGCGGAGCGAGAAAGAGAGACTTGTCAACTTCGGAAAATCTCGGTTCAAAACTGAACCGAAAATGCAAGACTTGCTTTAATTGTTTTCCTTCAATTTCTTTCTGTATTATTTACTATAATGGAACTCGTGTTATTTACACTGTGCTAGATCAATACATATAAACACTGACAGAAAACAATTAAAGCAAGTCTTGCATTTTCGGTTCAGTTTTGAACCGAGATTTTCCGAAATTGACAAGTCTCTCTTTCTCGCTCCATCTCTCCGTGCTACGTCATGTAATGTACACTAAAGTGGATCGTTACTATATGACAATGAAAGAGAGACTTGGAGCAAGTCTAGGTATTATTCAGCTGTTTGACATGGAATTCAAAGTGTAATGATCTAAAGAGAAAATTTAGACTCTCGCCACATTTCACCTATTGTTTTTTTTTACCACCTTTTGTATTGGTGTGATGGACGCAAGCTACCCAAATTTGTAACTAGTTAGCACGTTAATTACCGTTCACAAGCTAGTAAACTTCAATTGAATCTCATTTCAAGGCTAAAGTTTACCACCTCCCATAAATCTAATTAATTTATTATATAAAGTATATCGTGCTTTGTAGAGATATCTCGAGAGCTAGCACTGATAAAACTGATCGATAATCTCACATGTGAGACTATTTATAATTTCACATGTGAAAATTATCGCTTTTCATTTATCGCTTTTCTGTAAAAATTATTGCTTTTCAAAGACTGTCCTTTATATTATAAACAGAAAAATATATGGATGCTTGGAAATACCAGATTATTTCTCGTGTTGAACATGATATCCCACTCGTTCGCTGCGCTCACTCTTGAGATATCATGCTCTTGAGATATCATGTTCAACACACGAAATAGATCTGGTATTTCCGCGCACCCATGTATAACTATTATTCTCTATATAATAGCCCTCTATTCTCACCATATACCAGGAAGAAAATACCACAAAGTCAATTAATGTCAATTTTAGCGTGGGCTCACTTGACGCTGACTTTTTCATAGGGGACTGGGGTGTGGCACTCTCCACCCTCAACACTAATTATAAAAATTTCAGTGTACAATGCAGAATTGTTCTGGTGACCTTGTCATGTTTTCATGCATAATTCCTGCAATTTACCCCCCTGTATAACTATTATTCTCTATATAATAGCCCTCTATTCTCACCATATACCAGGAAGAAAATACCACAAAGTCAATTAATGTCAATTTTAGCGTGGGCTCACTTGACGCTGACTTTTTCATAGGGGACTGGGGTGCGGCACTCTCCACCCTCAACACTAATTATAAAAATTTCAGTGTACAATGCAGAATTGTTCTGGTGACCTTGTCATGTTTTCATGCATAATTCCTGCAATTTACCCCCCTGTACGCACTTCATGGTGTTTATTTTAGCCATGTTTGTGGGGGGTGGGGGTGGTAAGCCGCATTAGAGAAGGCACGTTATTGGAAGGAAAGCTTATATATTGGAGAGGAGGTTATTAGAGAGGTGGCTTACAATTTCGAGAGGGGGTATATTAGAGAGCTAGAGGGCGCTTAAAATTTATAAGGGGGCTTTTTAGAGAGGAACTTCATCATTTGGAGTGGGGTTTATAAGAGAGGATGCTTATAATTTATAGACGGGTTTGTTAGAGAGGAAGCTTATAATTTAAAGAGGGGGCTTACTAAAGAGAGAGCTTATAATTTGGAGAGGGTTTATTAGAGAGGAGGCGTATAATTTACAGACGGGTTTGTTAGAAAGAAAACTTATAATTTGAAGACGGAGTTTTATTAAAGAGAGAGCTTATAAATTGGAGAAGAGGTTTATTAGACAGAATGCTTATAATTTATAGAGGGAGTTTATTAGAGAGGGGGCTTATAATTTGTAGAAGAGGTTTATTACAAGGTTGAGCTTATAATTTATAGATGGGGTTTATTAGAGAGGGGGCTTATAATTTGGAGCGGGGTTTATTAGAGAGGTGGCTTATAATTTATAGAAGGAGTTTGTTAGAGGGAGATTACATTTCGAGAGGGGGCGTTATTAAAGAGGGGACTTATAATATGTAGTGGGTTTATTTTAATAGAGAGGAGGCTTATAATTTATAAAGGGGGTTTGTTAGAGAGGGAGATTATAATTTGGATAGGGGGATTGTTAAAGAGGGAACTTACAATTTGTAGAGGGGGTTTATTAGAAAAGACGCTTATAATTTCTAGTGCGGTTTATAGAGGGGTTTGTTAAAAAGGAAAATTATAATTTGTAGTGGGGTTTATGAGAAAGGCTTATAATTTGTAGAGGGGATTTATTAGAGAGGGGGGTTATAATTTATGGAGGGGGGTTATTAGAGAGGGGGTTATAATTTGTAGAGGGGATTTATTAGAGAGGAGGTTTATAATTTATAAAGGGGGGTAATTAGAGAGGGGACTTATAACTTGGAGTGGGGTTTATTAGAGAGAGAGCTTATAATTTATAGAGGGGGTTTGTTAGAGAGGGGAATTACAATTTGGAGAGGGGGTTTATTAAAGAGGGGGCTAATAATTTGTAGTTGGTTTATTAGAGAGGAGGTTCATAATTTGTAGAAGCAGTTTATTACAGAGAGGGTTTATAATTTATAAAGGGGGGTTATTAGAGAGGGAGCTCATAATTTGGAGTGGGGTTTATTAGAGGGAGCTTAGAATTTATAGAGGGGGTTTGTTAGAGAGGGGGTTTATAATTTATAGAGGGGGTTTGTTAGAGAGGGGGTTTATAATTTATAGAGGGGGTTTGTTAGAGAGGGGGGTTATAATTTATAGAGGGGGTTTGTTAGAGAGGAGGCTTATAATTTGTAGTTGGTTTATTAGAGAGGGAGCTTATAATTTATAGAGGGGGTTTGTTAGAGAGGGGGTTTATAATTTATAGAGGGGGTTTGTTAGAGAGGGAGCTTATAATTTATAGAAGGGGTTTATTAAAGAGGAGGCATATAATTTGTAGTTGGTTTATTAGAGAGGGAGCTTATAATTTATAGAGGGGGTTTGTTAGAGAGGGGGTTCATAATTTATAAAGGGGGTTTGTTAGAGAGGGAGCTTATAATTTATAGAAGGGGTTTATTAAAGAGGAGGCTTATAATTTGTAGTTGGTTTATTAGAGAGGGAGCTTATAATTTATAGAAGGGGTTTGTTAGAGAGGGAGATTACAATTTGGAGAGATGGTTTATTTTAAAGAGGGGGCTTATAATTTGTAGTTGGTTTATTAGAGAGGGGGCTTATAATTTGCCAAGGGGGTTTATCAGAGAGGGGGCTTATAGTTTGCAGAGGGGGTTAATATTAGAAAGGGGCTTAATTTATAGAGGCGGTTTATTAGAGAGGCAGCTTACAATTTGCAGAGGGGGGTTATCAGAGAAACGGCTTATAATTTGGAGAAGGGGGCTTATTGGACATGGGGCTAAATGTAGGATTATACCTTTGAATGTCAGCAGCCTCATTATTTTCAGAAAACAAAAGATCAGCTTGAAATGGATCAGGTTCCACACAACCACCACCTTCAACTGAAGAAAATTATAACAATAATAAATGTCAATAATTTAGAAAACATTCATAAACCTGAAGCCAATATCGCTTCAGAGGCACCATAATTTTACATGATTTCAGATCTGCCTACTCTCACCGTTTTGTCATATCATACGACTCGTGATTTTTGTTGCTTTCTCGCTGCCTCACAATAAAGTCTTTAAATCTCACATTTTTGTCTGTTTAAAGTGTACTAAATTGTACTTACAGGCTAATAATAGATATTATAATATAGCATTTGTAAATTCTGAACGCTGATTGGCTAAGAGCCGTGTTAATATAACTCAATGTCAACACAGAAACATCGGAAAATTTCTTTCTTTATATTTCTCTGTGCTATGTTATAAAGCAAATATAAAACTTTTTTCTGTATTGATATACAGTTATATCAACACTCGTGGAAATTATTGGTATATAAAACTCGAAATTTTGTGAAAATTACACCCACCACAGTGTTTTCACAATTTCGAGTTCTACCAATTTCCACGAGTGTTGATATAACCATTTCATAACTGTATATCAAAACAGAAAATGTTTTATATTTGTTAAATATAACCAATGTTTTCACTTGTTTTGTAGAAACATCAAAGCTCAGTTTCCAATAAAATTATCATAAATTTATTAATTATCATAAATTTATTAAACTGAATTTTGTTCCACGACTTGCAATATTAAACACAGAACATGTGTTTGGTAGAGTGTATTTAGCAGAGACATCAGTCATAATTATTAAAAATTAGTGCTAACTAGGCATAAAAAAATACCTGTGGTTCCCGGTTTCATATAGCGAAAAAACTACACTACCGTAGGAAGCAATTTTGTATTGGGGGGTGGGCTGATTGGGGGGGGCTGTCAGGGGCGATCATTAGGTCATTATTTCCTTCTCAAACTTTAGAGACTATCACTAGATTCGGGGAGGGGGGGTGAATAGGTTTTCAGATTGTCGGATTTCACAGAAAAAATTGTTCGGATTTCGGATCTTATTAATATTTTACACAGCAAATATTTTACACGGATTTGCGGATCTTATTAATACAGCGGATTGCGGATTTATCTAATATTTTGGCTCGGATTGTGGATTTTGCTTGCAATTTAGTTCGGATCCTGGACTGTGACTCCATAGTAGGGCTTTTAGCGGATTCAAATTTAGACAAGACCATTGTCGGACCGCGGATTTTGCTTCAAATTTGGGCGGATTTGTATACCCCTGTTCACCCCC